>JAJAGP010004892.1:0-41196 GCA_025084515.1 Ancistrus triradiatus | reverse complement strand
AGATTCACATACTTTTGCCACTCACTAATATGTAATATTGGATCATTTTCTTCAATAAATAAATGACCAATTGTAATATTTTTGTCTCATTTGTTTAACTGGGTTCTCTTTATCTACTTTTATGACTTGTGTGAAAACCTGATGACGTTTTAGGTCATGTTTATGCAGAAATATAGAAAATGTTTCACAAACTTTCAAGCACCACTGTAATTAAAAGCTAAAGATTTGTGCAGTGAATTAGTTTACCTCATTCCATCTACCCCTTTCCCCCTTAGTACAGCCCTGAACTCTGGGAATTAAAACCCACTTTCCTTGGCAATGTATCCTTTAGTGAGAGAATGTACAGTACATACCACATACCTGATTATTACAGAATAATTATGCAACATGAGAGTGAACAATCCTAGTTCATGGTTATGCCTTTTCATTCTTATTAAAACACATGAATATATACAGTGTAAATGGATATAGACATACATACGCCAAAGTGTGATGTAATAGCTGCCTTCACCTTCCTTCCAGCAAGTATGGAATTGACTATGAGTTCTACAGGGATGATTTCTATGTCAGGTATGTCCTCTTTCTTTCCTTATCTTTGCTGCACATGCTGGTCTTCTTAATGTGAAAGATTCAATTGTTTCTACTACTGAGCTAGACGCATTTAAAAAAAGTCTTTTAGATTATTTGCCTTATAGACTCTGTCTTTGTTAGCATAATCAATAAGACAATACCATTGTTTATCTTAATTAACATGACATGTCTTGAATAATATGAGTCATTCTGCCGAATGGGTGCCATTTGATGTACCTCTTAAAAATTAAACCTCATTTTCTATAGTTTTCAACACTGAATCTAACAGCACACATATTTAACTATTCATGAAGAAAATAGGCAACTTTTTTTTTACATTGTTTCTCCTGTTATTGTTATTCAGTACTGTTACTATTTATACGAATTACGAGTTTTCAGCACAGAATTAGCAAATACATAAAATGTAACCTCATGACATCCACATTAATAGCATTAGGACACAGAGCACATTCTGATCTGGGTGGTGTGGTTGCTCGGTGGGTAGCACTGCCACTTCACACCAAGAAGGTTCTGTGTTCAATCCCAGGGTGGAGTGGTCCTTTCTGTGTGGAGTCTCCTTTACTCTGTGTACTTTGGTTTCCTCCCACAGTCCAGAGACACGCATTACAGGTTATCTGATTTACAAAAAAATAAAATAAAAGTAAAAAATTAACAAATAGCAAATGTGCATTTTAACTTAAATATACTGTATCATGGATTTCTTATAAAAACAATATTTAAAGTATATAGGATATATGGAGTGACATGACAAATCAAAATGACTTCTGTAGGACTTTAATCATTATATTTCATTGTAAATTATAATATTAGAGACCACGGACAGCTAAGAAATACTATTTTCAATACTATTCAGTTTTCTCTGTAGTTGTTAGTAATGTTTTAAATTATATACCTCAAATTTGCAGTTGTATCACTGTGCAGGACACTTTGCTTAATACCTAAATATTTTTAGAGTTATTTATATTAATGATCTACACATGTAATTTTCTGGGGAAGGAAATTGAACCCATTGGGTGGAATGGTTCAAAAAACATGCATACCACTTTCAAGTTTTCTAAAGGACAGGAACATGAGATGAATTACTGATGAAGACTTATGCTTTCTGTATCCTCATTAATGCTTAGGACTGTAACTTAATGATTGTTGCTGCCTCATACTGAATTTGTGTAGAAAATTCAGTTCATTGCACCTTTTTAGCAAAACAATGAAGCCTGAAACTTTCTTGAGATTTATCTTGAGGTTTGTGATTCCTTTTATAGAGAATTTTTGGATCATCCTCATTGGGCTGTGGTGCCTATTAAGCGCTCGCGTCTGATGGTTTCTGCAGCGCACAATATGAGACACTCTCTCCCATCCATCAGATCTTCCAGCTCCTCCTCCAAAAGAATGCAGAGCTCCAGAGTCTCCTGCTCAAGCATTAAAGGTTTGTCCAGTGGTGTTATTTACCACAAGGACCATCTCATAACACACTTCCCTCACATACAGATACATGGTTGTTGTAATACATTTTTAGTATTTTTAGAATTCCAGTTTACATGTTAGTATATAATTTACATATAGTGGGACTGTGGCAGCCTTAAAGTACTGGACTAGGTACCAGAAGGTCCAGGGCTCAAATACCACCACTGATAATTGTCAACCGTTGGGCCCTTGAGAAAGGCCCTTAAGCCACAAGGGCCTGGATTGCAAAGGGAAAGCCTTTTTAGAAGCAGCAAAGGTGGGCCAAACTCCATACTAATACCAACGCTTTGGATGTCATTTTTTGGGTGTCCACAAACTTTTGTCTATGAAAAAGTTAATTAGAAAAAAGTATTTGCTAATTAACAAATTGTCTATTTCTGCATTCATATTTTTACAAAATGCAGAAATAGATTCAATTCACATATCAAATCACACATAAGGACTCCGGTGATAACATAATAAAGGTACATGACTATAGCCCTGCAGGGTTCAAGTCCCAGCTCTGCTGAAATGCAACACAAAAATTCCTCCACAGTACTTGCAGTACTTGTGTGACTTTGTCACGACTAATGTACATAGGTCTTCAAACTCAATTTCTATCATATAGCCATACAGTACCTTGGGAAATGGTCAAATGGGTTATGCTCAGCTTTCTTTCTCAGGAATGCCAAATCAGCTGCTGACAATTAAGCGAGAGCTCTCACAGATCAAGTCCAAGATTGACTCTTTGCTTGGCCGCCTGGAGAAGATTGAGAGGCAGCAGTTAGCAAAGACAGGTGAGGAATTGGCCTTGCTGTCAGAGAGAATGCTGTGTTAAGGGATGGAGCTAGGTGGAAGCCACTCACTTGTATTACTTTTACTGACAAGTGTACCATCATTTTTTTCAGCACACCACTGGAGAACTATTGATTTTTATCTCCTTTGTGCTGTTTGACTCAAATGCAACTGTGTTACTGTGTGCAACTGTTTTTTTTATTGATGACTAAGTTTTTCATCTGTCACACATTCTCTTTGTCTAAGGTTATTTGTACAGATGTCTCTCTGTTTACTTTGTTCTCTTTAGTTGTCAATGCGAACTGTGAAGACATCTACCCATCTGTGCATAACCAGTTATTGGATGTGGATCATATGGAAGTAGAGTGTGGTGAAATCACAGACAGAGATGATGACTCCAATAATGAAAGCAATGACCTGTTGAGGCATCAGTGATTAATAATACCAGAGAAACTAAATTAATGACTGGTTTCTGTTTAGGTTAATGTTGGTATTGTGTGCACACAGTCAGAATAAATGGTAATTTTCCATTGTATGTCAAAATTAAAAAAGTGATGACTTTTCAACATACACTCATTGACAAAAAAAAAAACATACAGATAGAAATGTTGAATTGCTGCAAAACTCGGCATGCAGTTATGTCACAGGCAGATATGTAAATGATTACAGGCATGGTCTGATTAGACACTGTGTCTTGCTACAAGAAGCCACAAAAGTACGTCCCCTGCTGCCCTATAAAAAGGCTATCAGAGGCTACTTTTGGGTAGTATACCTCTTAATGAGAGATTGCTGACTGCTAGACATGCCTCTGCGACACACCTGAAGACATTTTGAACAGTTGACAGACTTTGAGAGGAGGTGCATCATTAGAGTTAGAGATACAGGTTGGTTGGTTCTACAAATTGCCCACCATCTAGTTCTTAGGAGGTGTTGGAAACAGTAGTTCTGTGAGGACACACACGGCGAACAGCTCTGGACACCCAGACAGACCACCAGTAGAGAGGATCATCTGATCCACCGACAAGCATGAGCAGATCCCACAGTTGTGGTGTCCACCATCCAGACACAGGTGGCACCTTCACTACACACCCCTGTCTCTGCCCGGACCATTTCCAGGTGCTTAGCAGAAGGAAATTTGTTGTTATAGCTCCTGTCACTTTCCTGCCATTGACAGCCAGCCACCATCACCATTGTTAGTTGTGCTGTGAATGAGATACTATGGACTGTGACCGTATCGTCTTTACCGAAAAATCCAGGTTCTGTTTGGGATCTGATGACAGTTGGGTTTGAGTATGCTGGCCTTGTGGTGAGTGCTTCGACCCTACCTTTGTTGTGGAGTAACACACTCTCACAACTGCTGGTGTGATGATCTGGGAACGACAGTTGGTCACTCTTAGTAGTGATACGAGAGACACAAACAACTCAGCAATATTTGCATGACATCCTGCGGCCACATGTGTTGCCTATCATGGCAGGGCTTCCAATTGGCATTTTTTAGCAAGATAATGCTCACCCACACAGCAAGGGTTTCCCAGGAATGTCTCCACCAGATTGCAAGACTTCCTTGGCCTGCCCAGTCACCAGGTCTATCGACAAGCAAGTATTTATTAGACCAGGTGGGAAACCAGCTTCAGCAACCTATGAGTGTGCAGGATCTACAGGTCCAGCTGTGGGCAAATGTGTAACAGAGGCATGTCTAGCAGTCAACAATCTCTCACCACTACCCAAAAGTAGCCTCTGAGAGCCTTTTTATAGAGCAGTGGGGGAAGCACTTTTACAGTATGCAATTTTTTGTCAGTGAGTGTAAGTACAAGTCAAAAATACATGGACTATTTGACATCAGAATTTCTCCACTTTAAATGTGATTTTGGTTAAAAGCTTGTGTTTTAGCTTTAATTGTGCATACTCCCAGGTAGTGGATGAATTTTAAATTTGAAGACGCTGTAAGAATCCCTTCCTGACAGCACTGGTATTGGCAAGGGAGACATGCAACTAATTAATTTTTCCAGTGTAACTTTAAACTATGCTTTATCATTCAAAAATAATCACTAAAAACAACTGCTGTAATAAAATAAACATCTAGATACTAAAATGTTTTGACATTTGAAGGATAAAACTTGAACTGAACTTGCTTTCTTTGTTTTTACACAGTATGTTCCGTAGAGCTATCCAGATGCACCCGACCAACTGTATTCTTCACCTATAGTCAGTGTTGTGCCAGTTCACAGCTTTTCTGAACTAGTTCAAGTTCAGTTCATACATGCTCAAAGTGAACAGTTCACGTTCAAAGTTCACAATTTTAATTCTGAACTAATTCAAAGTTCAGTTCATTTTACTTTTTTCGTGAGATATTCAAATAAATACTTTTTTCACACTACAAGCTAGAAATCACTATACGTTCTTTGAAACTGCTCATTTGTAGACATTTGCTCATGACACTGCAATTGTGTACGCGGCGTTGCTATGGCTACCCCGCTCTGCTGCAATTCATCACGGGTAACGTCGTGCGGAAGCCAGTATGTTATTAACTAGCCAGTATGTTAACTAGTCTCAGCCGGACACTACGTTGCCCGCAATGCATTGCGCACACAATGTCAAAACCATTTCTTCTGGTTGGTGATTCATGATTTAAGCGGCACCAGCGAGAATACAGGAGGGAGGAACTTTCTCTCGTTGCGTTTCAAAAGAGAAAACAGATGTCACTCAGTTTTTCAATGGAAAACAAATTCCAACGTTCATTTACAGTGATGTCTGCCGTTCATGACACATAATGTGAACTAATTCACGTTCAAGTTCTTTATTTAAAAATGTGTTGCGTTCAGTTCAATGTTCACGAAAAAATGAGCGTGTTCAATGAACGCGTTCTTTTGAACTCGTTCACGCACAACACTGCCTATAGTATCCTCCGTGACATGAATAAATATGAGTATTTATAGTATAATTGAACTCCATTGGTGATGTAATACAGCTGACAAACACCACTGAGAAAAACAGAACTTCTATGTACAGCTGGAATTGTTTTGTATTCTCAATTTATTTGTCAGTACACGTTTCTAGGAAGGACACCATTCAGAACATGTTAACAATCTAATGTAAATGTTAGCTTAATGCACTACTGGTCATCTCTCCCAGGCAGGTTCATGTTCAGGTTACTTTATTTGTACCTATAGGTAGAGTGTTTTGCTGTAGATGAGTTATCCCTCTTGACATGCATTTCTGAACAACATAGACAATAGACAAGTAAATATAATTAAAGTACTCAAGGTTTTAATCCATAAACCTAACCACTAGGTTCAAATCACTAAACCACAGAAACCAAAAACAAAATAAGCTACCTGACAAACTCATGGACAGGGGAGAGTAATGAAAGATACTCTCTTTGTGTGGCGTAATTTTCCTCATGCATCATTTCCCATTACTCAGTCATTTGTAGTATGAATAACTACACACTGTTCATCCTCCAATGATTATATACACCTCCATTGCATAGACACTACATTTATGTTATTTCAGAATATGCAGCTTGGAAAAGAAAATTTTTTTAAATAGCTGTTCTGCAGTGATAGTTTGGTGTTTTGCCGGAGTTCAATTATTTTAAAAAAGCTAAATAAATAAATAAATAAATTAATTAATTAATTAAATTAAAATTAATTCAATTAAAAATTCCCCCGCCAAAAAAAAAACCAAGTTAGCAAAGTTAGCTAAAAAACTATATTTAGTAATTATCCTCACATACAAACATACAGTGGTGTGAAAAAGTGTTTGCCCCCTCCTGATTTTTTTTCCATGTTTGTCACACTTAAGTGTTTCAGAACATCAAACCAATTTAAATATTAGTCAAAGACAACACAAGTAAACACAAAATGCAGTTTTTAAACGAAGGTCTTTATTATTAAGGGACAAAAAAATCCAAACCTATATGGCCCTCTGTAAAAATGTGATTGCCCCCCTTGTTAAACCATAACATAACTATGGTTTATCACACCTGAGTTCACTGTCTCTAGCCACACCCAGGCCTGATTATTACCACACCTGTTGTCAATCAGGACATCACTTAAATAGGACCTGCCTGACAAAGTGAAGTACACCAAAAGATCCTTAAAAGCTACACATCATGCTGAGATCCTGAGGAATTAAGGAACAATTGAGAAAGAAAGTAATTGAGATCTATCAGTCTGGAAAGGGATATAAAGCCATTTCTAAAGCTTTGGGACTCCAGCGAACCACAGTGAGAGCCATTATCCACAAATGGCACATGGAACAGTGGTGAACCTTCCCATTTGTGGCCGGCCTACTAAAATTACCCCAAGAGTGCAGTGACGACTCATCCAATGGGTAACAAAAGACAACATCCAAAGAATTACAGGCCTCACTTACCTCAGTTAAGATCAGTGTTCATGCCTCCACCATAAGAAAGAGACTGGGCAAAAATGGCCTGAATGGCAGAGTTCCAAGACGAAAACCACTGCTGAGCAAAAAGAACATTAAAGCTCGTCTCAAATTTTCCAGAACACATCTTGATGATCACCAAGACTTTTCGGAAAACATTCTGTGGACTGACTAGACAAAAGTTGAACTCTTTGGAAGGTGTGTGTCCCATTACATCTGGCATAAAAGTAACACAGCATTTCAGAAAAAGAACATTAAACAGTACAACAGTAAAATATGGTGGTGGTAGTGCGATGGTCTGGGGCTGTTTTGCTGCTTCAAGACTTGGAAGACTTGCTGTGATAAATAGAACTATGAATTCTGTTGTCTTACAAAAAATCCAGAAGAAGAATATCCAGCCATTTGTTTGTGATCTCAAGCTGAAATGAGCTTGGGTTCTGCAGCAGGACAATGATCCAAAACACACCAGCAAGTCCAGCTCTGAATGGCTGGAGAAAAACAAAATGAAGAAAGAGTGGCCTAGTAAAAGTCCTGACCTGAATCCTATTGAAATGCTGTGGCATGACTTTAAAAAGGCCGTTCATCCTTGAAAACCCTCCAATGTGGCTGAATTACAACAATTCTGCAAAGATGAGTAGCCAAAATTCCTCCACAATGCTGTAAAAGACTGAAGGGTGGCCCAACCAGTTATTAGGTTTAGGGGGCAATCACTTTTTCACCCAGAGTCATGTAGGTTTGGATTTTTTCTCCCTTAATAATAAAGACCTTCATTTAAAAACTGCATTTTGTGTTTACTTGTGTTGTCTTTGACTAATATTTAAATTGGTTTGATGTTATAAACTGCTTAAGTGTGACAAACATACAAAAAAAAGGAAATCAGGAAGGCAAACACTTTTTCACACAACTGTATGTGTTGTCTTCACATATTGATTTCATTCAGTTGTCATGCTGACTAAAAGTGGTGGTGTTAATCCATGAAAAATGTCTTCAAATAGCTTTAGGTTGGCTGTTCCTGCTTCAAGACAAAACACTTCATCAACAGGTGAGAGTCATTGTCATGGCCTGTAAACTCTTGATTTCACTGATACATTATATGAACTGAATCCTGAATGCTTTCAGTGGTACCTGTCACTACATTTTCTATGTGTTGGCTTTATGAATACAATATGTAGATGTGTATTTTGCAATCAGTAACAGTTGTACTGTTGCATGTACTTGCTGTGTTTTACATTTCTACAGTTTGGTAGAAATGTCATTAGACGACGCATTAAATTAAAGTGTTAAAGTGTTAAATAAAATATTGTTGCATGTTGTGTTTTATAGTCTTCTTGGCACATAGATTTTGAGACATTGACCAGGATAAATGGGCTTGAAACAGGAATAGGAAGATGTGCTCAACTACACTGAAACCTTCTCAGTCTGCACATCATTTCATTCATTGTATCAGATTAGTGGTTTGGATAGCAGGCTAGGGGATTAAAATAACCCATATATCATAGCAGGATTTTGGTCACCTAGCTGCAATCACCTGTACAGTCTATATTTGGTAAATATGGCTTGTGAAATTTAACCACTATGTCTTCAAAATGTTACCCTTCCAGGTAGAAAGGTATTCAGAGGGATAATCAAAACATTTTTCAACATATTTTCAGTGAGTACTGAATGGATTTTCGGAGGTGCATTTTTAAAATCTCCAGTATGGTTCTATAGAGGCCAGCCTTAAAGGGAACCAATATTGTATGTAGTGAGCTTAAATGGATTCTGTTTGTTTTGACACCAAGTCCCTGAAAAATATTAGCACTCCCCGTCGGGGAATCGAACCCCGGTCTCCCGCGTGACAGGCGGGGATACTCACCACTATACTAACGAGGACTTGCTTGGTAGAGTGCTTCCGCGAGGTCTATTAAATCAAAGCAACGCGAGTGGGCGGATATACGTCCTGAAAGCTGTAGTCTTTTCAGCGGGTAGTTTAATTTGGTAACGTAACGTGCATTTGCTTGTATGCATTCTTTCGGTGGCTGAAGTAAATCACATTTAACGCATCGGGGTATGTATATTTAAAGATGTTTATTTTAATTCAAACAGTATGTATGTGCGCGTTATAATGTTTGAATTTAGAATGTTGTCGTTAGCACGGCGTGTAAACAAGAGTAATGTAGTGAGCTAACTGGTTAGCTACTGACCAGCTGAAGGTCCAATGCTTAGCTTAGATCATATCGGTATCTGACTCAGACTGACTCTTAGAGCTGTAGTATATGTTATAGCAGGGCTTTGTTGAAGGAGTTAAATATACTGTATGCTATCTGAATTTGGACATAACGACGGCTACTGGTTAGCTAACTAGTTGCGTTCTGCTGGAAACCCAGCAAACACAGTGGTGACTATGTAGCATTATCATACTGGATATTATTATCGTTTTTAATATTGTTTTTTATTCATGTTAGGGAACAATACCGCCCATAGTGGTTTCTGGTGATTAAAAAGTAGAGCCAAGTTCTCCTTGCTCGCTAACACGTTAGCATTTTGCCTTGGTGACATCTCGTTGGGTTGCTAATAAACAAAGCAGCGGTAAATAAACTAAGATTACTTATTATTGTTTACGTATTTATCTCTCCTGTTGTCTTCGGGTTTCGTTTTCCCGTTTTCAAGTTTGGATGAGTAAAACATATATTTTTTTAGACCCAAACAAAGTTTTAATACACCATAATCAATGACCTAGTAAATACAATAAAACACATTATATTGTTTTTCTTTAGTACTGCTTATAAAGAAGTTACATCTGTGGTGTTACGGGTCAAATTTACCAAGTCGTAATTATGGGTTGTTTATATGGAGTAATCTTAAATGTTGCAAAACCATGATGAATACCAAAAATTACAACACAACAAATGCAATAGTAATACAAATATAGTAGAATAACTGTTGCATTTGTGTAAGTGGATCAGAAACAGCAGTGTTGCTGGAGTTTTTAAACAATGTGGCCACGTTAAGTTGTACGTACACACTTACCTTGTTGGTATAATTGTACCATATAAGGTTATATTGGTAAGTTGCTTTGGATAAGTGTGTGTACTGATGTAAATGAATACATTTATTTCCTGGTGTAGATGATCGAGGGGTATGCACTCAAAACGTGCGCTTTTGCATGTGGGTTGTTTTACACAATTTGTTTTTACAGGTTACCGAAGGGTCATGGCCGATGGAGAGCTTTGTTTGATTGATAAAAGTATTTCAAGGTAATTCCATGCATGTTAACTATCAAATGAGTCTGTCATTCATTGTGCACATCATTAAGTTAAATATGTGCTCACAGAGGCATAACCCTTACCAAGCTTTGTCCTACATGTCATTCAGCCACCCATGAAGTGATGTTATTGATATATTATCAATAGATATTTATAAATGATTTCTTTTTCATACCCGCTTAAGCCAGGTAAGGTGGTGGGGTCTAACCAGCAGCACAGAGCAGAAGGCCGAAACCAGCACTGGACAAGGCACCAGTCTATCACAGGGCACATCTAAGCAAGAACTCACTCACTCACACTGGGACACTTAGATACACCAGTTAACCAGGGTGTCTTTGGAATGTGGGAGGAAACCAGAATTCCCAGAGAAAACCCATGCAGATATGGGGAGAATGTGTGAGAAACTCCACACCAAGTTTGGGTCTAGAATAGAACCGGGGATCTCTGGAGCTATGAGGTGGCAGCACCCTGCTGAGATATTAATCGTCCTAAATAAGTCATTTTGATTTGAAGTGTAGCAGACAGTGACACAGGTTCAAGTCTTCGGTGCCTCCTGGCTGGGTTAGATATCTCACATGGGCACAATTGGCTGTGCATGAGGGAGTGGAGGTTGGACAGGGGAATCATCTCATGCCTGCCCCCTGTGTATTCTGTGTAGGGGCTCTGGAGCACCACTGCAATCCTGAACAGGATCAGCGGGATTCAATCTCAAGAAAAAAATGTATAAGAATACATTGGTACCTCGGTTCTCGACCAACTCGTCAAAGATTTCTACGCATTTTGACAAGAAAAATTTGTCTCGGTACTTGCCACACTTGTTTAAGCTTGTAAGCGTCGAACCGCGCGACTCTTTTCAGCTGAAAGTCAATTCACGAGCCATGATTCACTATTCACGGTTCATGATTCAGTACACAGTGATTTAGATTCACAATGTTCCTTGCTCATTGACGATCTCCACTTTTTTATTGTGTTTTTCTTTATTTTTACATCTTCAGTACTTGGAGCAAATGAGTCCCCATGGGTCCTAAAAAGGCTACTATTGACAGCCAACCAAAAGTGAAACAGAACCCGAATCCACCAGAACACAGGCTACAGTTAACATTAGCAGTTATGCTAGCGCCTGGATAGTTCACCAAGAGTGTTTTGCTTTTACTTTTCACTTTCAGTCCATTAACCATTAAGTTATGTGAGATTTTAACGCTTTCAACACTTTGTTATAAAATAAGCTTTGCGTTCATGATTTTGGCCAACTGTAGGTTAATATATGTGTTTTAAACATTAACTTACTTGCCATTACTTATCATACGCTCCGCTCCACCAAACACTCATTTAACTCGTCAAACTCATCAGTTCATGATACAATTAACTTATGATGGGAGCACCTGTACAATACAACTCCGTTAATGCATGTAATGCCTTATACAGTGTGGATTTTCTGGGTGTCTGCAACAGACTAATTCAATTGCCATTATTCCTAATGTGAAAAATTTGATCGGTACTCCTCATTTTTGGTTCTCGACAAGGCTTCTGGTACGAATTAAAGACGAGAACCGAGGTATCACTGTATATGACTGGCCGTAGTGGGTTGCAGGTGCATTTGGCTGGATGATGTACTAAATAACAAAACACTGAGATTATGTGTTTTAGCCTATCCTAGTATATTCAATGCCCACATGCAGAAATGCGTCATGGACAGGAAGGACAAGAATTGTAGGGCCTGGGAAGGGTCACTGTTGCAGCATGGCCAATTATATCAGTGTGACTCTGTCCCAGCCAGAAGGCACTACCAGGACTTGAACCCGAGTCATGGCAGTCACAGTGGTGGGCTTGTGAATTGCTGCTGCACCACCTGGCTTATATCCAAATGTCTTTTATATGTGTTAGCATTATTTTTACTGTGATTCATTTGTTTTGTAGTTTATTAGAGATTCCACTGAAGTCCAGCATCACATCTCTGAACCTCCACTGTAATCGATTGTCGAAGATTGAAGGACTGACTGCAGCATGGCACGTAAGACATCTGGACCTTTCGTCCAATCACATTGCTCGTATTGAGGGCCTTGGTGCCCTTTCCTCACTGCGCACCTTAAACTTGTCCTGCAACAACATCACCAAGGTGGAAGGTAAACTTCTATTCTACTGAATGCTAAACTCCATCTGAATATGTGTACTTTTAGATTAATCCACCACATTTTAGAAGTTTGTCCTCGTGCTCCAACAGCTTCAACTTGCAGATAATAATAAGCAGATTCTATTTGTTTAGGTCTCAACGGACTTGTTAACCTCACAAGGCTGAACTTGTCATACAACCAAATTACAGACCTCACTGGTAAGACTGATGATGAAATGATTAGTGTTACCGTGTGACCTGTTTTGTGTTTTAGGTTGGATGGAGAATAGGATTGATAGAACAGAAGTGAAATTGTAAGTTTCTATGAACATTCCAAGCTGTCAGTAGATTCTGTTTATTCTGTGTTTTCACAGGTCTCCTATATCTGCATGGGACAGAATACAGATTGAAACACCTCCAACTTCACAGCAACCGTGTGGACAGCTTGAATCATCTGCTGCAGTGCATGGTGGGACTGCACAATCTGAGAAATGTCACTCTCAGTATGAATGGTGTGGATAATCCAGTCTGCTCTCTTCCAGGTTTGGCTTTTTTAAGGTTGTGAGGTTGTGTTTTTTAATGCTACAGTACCATTTGAAATGAACGTTCAGGCTGTATAGCAATATAAAGCAGGTTTACAATGAACTTGCTGGTCAAAAGCTTAAACAGACCACACTGAACATTTTCAGAATGTTTTTATAGTTTACAATATTTCTTATCAAGAAAGCATAGCTACATATGAATTGCAAGTTTAAACAAGATTGCATATATCATTAAGGCAGTAGAAATACTTAAGAACAAAAACGAACTGTAGGAAAACATGGAACTGTAGGAATTAAATTAAAGGAAAATGTATCATAGCGCTTTGTTTGACAGAGCATTGTCTCAAAGAAGCTTTACAAATATCTTGGCCCAAAACCCCAATTAAGCAAACCTAGGGGACAGAGGCAAGGAAAAATTCATTAAATGTTAAAAGGAAGAAACCTTAGGAGGACCAAGACTCAAAAAGGGGACCCAACCTCCTTGGGCAGTTTAGATGACTAAATTACACAGTTAATACGTTTGTAGTAATAGTTTAAATGCACAAAGCTAAATATGAAAACTTAAAAGAGAGAATATATTTAAAGAAAGTAATACAATTAAAATAAAAAATCTAATGATAAATGAAAGAAAGTACAATATTATGAAGAGTAGAATAAAATAGACAATATAAAACTATAGCATATAAGACAATAGTATGTCTAAATAAAATATTGAATATAATAACATCGAGAATATGCATTGGCATTATTTAGTCCAGGAAGCAGAGTCTGTGTAGGTTCTCATGTCCTCGTCATGTTTTGTAGTCATGGTACACTCCAGTTAACCAGAGGAGGGGAGGTGAAGTTATTGCCCTCTGATGTGGTCTGAGTAACAGTACGAGACTGGAGTAGGTTGAGTGGAGACAGAGCTGGAACTTGAGCAGGATATCATATCCTGTAGATATATAGGGTCCTATGAATTCCGTTTTATTTTTTCTCAAATTTAGTTTTTTTCCCCATTTGAATTATTAGTTGTTTTTTTTTCACCATTTCAGGGTGCATAATTTTTAACTGTAAACCAAAATGCAATTTGTAACTTAAATAATTTTTAACAAAACTATGGTCCTTTTAGTAAAGCCCTAAAATCATTAGGGCACTGTTGTACCCTGGATTTTGCAGTTAAGACTGGAGATGCACTGACAGGCTGTATTTGTGCTGCTCTTGCCGTAGTGCACTGCACAAGTTAAATGTGACTGGTACAGAATCAGTTATATGAGACTGATCGGCCAATCACCGGTTATTAGGCTCACTTTTAGATTTTAAAACTCTGTGCATTTCCATCTTTATATCTGAAGTCTTTATTTTATTCCGCGATTCTGTCTGTATTCTCTGCATCACGGAAATCATTGGGTCCAATATTTAGGCCACTGCCACTATTCAGTGCATTAGCATTAGGGGTGGGTATTGGAAAGGACTTCATGATATGATACATATCACGATAAATGGGTCACGATATGATTATATCACAATATATTGCGATGTTCCACTTAGTTCACTGAAAATATAAAAAACAGGTGAAATACAAGTTACGGTACATAACCTTAGTCGTTAAAATACATCACACAATGAAAATTCAGCGGACAAATCGAGTCAAAACACTGTACTGCAACATCTACAGGAGTGGAGATTGTAGTTTACACCCCATTTAAAATTAGTTTTTGCTTTCTTCAAAACAACAGTATTTGGAGCTGAAAATCAATGTAGTATATCACAAAATACAGTGTTACTTGAAAGTTTGTGAACCCTTTAGAATTTTCTATATTCCTGCATAAATATGACCTAAAACATCATCAGGTTTTCACACAAATCCTAAAAGTAGATAGAGAACCCAGTTAAACAAATGAGACAAAAATATTATACTTGGTCATTTATTTATTGAGGGAAATGATCTAATATTACTTATGTGGCAAAAGTATGTGAACCTCTAGGATTAACAGTTAATTTGAAGATGAAATTAGAGTCAGGTGGTTACAATCAATGGGATCACAATTGCTCTCCAAAAAGAACATGGCTACTCGTCTGCAGTTTGCTAAAGAGCACATGGACAAGCCAGATGGCTATTGGAAGAATGTTTTGTGGACGAATGAGACCAAACTAGAACATTTTGGTTTAAAAGAAAAGTGTTCTGTTTGGACAAAGGAAAACACTGCATTCCAGCATAAGAACCTTATTCCATCTGTCAAACATGGTGGTGGTAGTAGCATGGTTTGGGCCTGTTTTGCTGCATCTGGGCCAGGACGGCTTGCCATCATTGATGGAACAATGAATTCTGAATTATATCAGAGAATTCTAAAGGAATATATCAGGACATCTGTCCATGAACTGAATCTCAAGAGAAGGTGGGTCATGCAGCAAGACAATGACCCTAAGCACACAAGTCGTTCTACTAAAGAATGGTGAAAGAATAATAAACTTAATGTTTTGGAATGGCCAAGTCGAAGTCCTGACCTTAATCCAATCAAAATGTTGTGGAAGGACCTGAAGTGAGCAGTTAATGTGAGGAAACCCACCAACATCTCAGAGCTGAAGCTGTTCTGTACGGAGAAATGGGCTAAAATTCCTCCAAGCCGGTGTGCAGGACTGATCAACAGTTACAGGAAACGTTTAGTTACAGTTATTGCTGCACAGGGGGTCACAGCAGATACTGAAAGCAAAGGTTTACATACTTTTGCCACTCACCACTCAATATGTAATATGGAATCATTTTCCTCTATAAATAAATGACCAAGTATAATATTTATAATTGGGTTCTCTTTTTCCACTTTAGGACTTATGTGAAAATCTGATGATGTTTTAGGTCATATTTATGCAGAAGTATATAAAATTCTAAAGGGTTCACAAACTTTCAAGCACCACTGTATGTATTGCTGTATCAATTTTTAGCACAGTTCTAATTACCGTGAAGGGGTGCCCCTGGTCCTTGTCTGGAACAATGTTTAGATAGGTGAGACTTGTCAAAGTAACCCACATGAATGCTCTCTGAAGTTTTGCAGCAGACCATTGCTCAGAGCATTACACTGTCTTTGATGTTCACTTCACCTTTCGGTGGTTTTAATGTTATGGCCGATCGGTGTATAAGCTGGTTTCGTTAAATAACCAAATATTTTGATCCAGCATGCTAAATGTTAGATACATGGCCTAGTAACAACAAAGTAAAAAACTAGCATTGTAGGTTAGTAAGCATCCTTTATTCGGCCTCCCCTCTCTAAGACATCGCCAGTCATGAATGCAAGTGACTCCTGACCTGGCTAAAAGGTACGGCTGGGACTCGAGCCTGGGTCTCTGCAGTGGTGGGCCATCAAGACCCTTGTATTTTTAATAGGAAAAATGTTTAGAGATGTTTTTGTGTCAAGTCAAACATGTTTAAGAGAATGCGATGACCTTGTGTTTTGAGTGACCATGTCTTCCCCCTTCTGAACTCATGATGCAGTTTACATATTTTGGTTTGACAAGGTCCATGTATCCAGTGTTGTGTATGTTCCCTCTTGCATAGGCTACAGGGAGATGGTGCTGCAGTCACTCCCACAGGTCTCCACTCTGGATGGAGAAGATAGGCAAGGAAAACCTATATCATCAGGAGCTGAGGGCGCAATGGATGTCCCAGGCTTGGAGGACTTTCTTGAGTTTTTAATTTCAACAGACACTAGTGTCAATGCTGAGCAGGTGAACCTTTTCTCCTATTAATTTTTTTTATGAAAATGCTTTTCATGAAAAGTACATTTAAGATGGTGTATCATTATAAGGAAACTGAAATAGGTATCCTATACCTACACACGTCACGAAAACATACTTTTGCATGTGTACCTTAAGTTATGGTCATTTTTGATGCAGCAGCATACTTTCTAAAGATACGAATAGTGGAGAAAAGGGCATTTCCAGTCATTTGACAAACTAATGAAAATTAGACCAGTATAACAATTCACTTTTTAAATGATTCTAAGCAGTAAACGATTTAGTTAGGCAAACTGCTGCTGTATTTATAACTTTATCAACTTTATCAGATTGTATCTTTCTAATACAACAATATTTCTGGGAACTGTAATGGCAAAGGTTCCCACTCCCCACATCGATCAGGTTCTAACCCACTTCCGGCAGAATAGCAGAAGTTTGGACGCTCCTGCTGAAATAGCAGCTCAGGAAGGCTCATGCAGAGGAGATTTGGCCCCAGGGAACCACATAAATGAGCTCCGTATTAAAAGGCTGGAGCAGCAGGTGTCCCAGCTCTTCCAAAAGGTAGAATGTGATAATGCACACTACATAATTCAGAATTATTACCTCTTTCCCTTGTGCTAAAAAAACTTGGTCTTGTCCCAGGCTCCAGCTGGCGATGCCCGTAATGTGAAGTCTGCTTTGCAGTCTGTGGTACGGAAAGCAAAAAGGGACATTGATCACACATCAGAGAGTGAATGTGAGAGTGGAAAGGAGAACCAGAAGCAGCTGAACGCCAGACGGTCCAAAGTCATCGCAGCAAAGAAGCTGGTAAAAGGCATCAAAGGCAAACAATCTGACAGGTAACAGTCACAATGTGAATCATATAATATTAAATATCGTAAGTACTGAGATTCCGAAAACCTGTCTCTCTATAGTGCAAAAAGCGTTCTATAATTTTCAGTTTATATTCTGCTTACTCTTTATTTAAGTTTTAGTGGTCACTGGACTTTGTAGCACTACAGTTACAGTCTGTAGCCTCTACATACTTTGTTATTCCCCTGTACTCTGTTCTCTGATGGTCAGGACCCCCACAGGATCACCACAGATCAGGTACTATTTGGGTGGTGAATCATTCCCAGCACTGCAGTGACACCGATGTGTGTTGCACTGATACAAGTGGATCAGACACCGCTGTGATGCTGGAGTTTTTAAACATCTCAGTGTCACTGCTGGACTGAAAGTAGTCCACCAAAAATGTAAAGCCACCAGCATCCTGTAGGCAGTGTTCTGTGAGTACTGATGAAGGATTAGAAGATGACTAACACAATCTGTGCAAAATGAGCTACTGTCTCTGACTTTACATCTGCGAGGTGGAGCAATATGGTAGATGTGTTTAATAGAGTACACTGAGTGAGCAGTGTTCAAAAACTCCAGCATCACTGAATTGCCTGATCCAGTTGTACCAGCACTACGTTATTTTCTGTCATTCAAGTAGTAATTGCAAAGCTGTGAGATATTTTGGGGCATTATCCTGCTGCAGTTTGAATCCTTCTGCATAAAGATCCAAACAAGCATTTTCACTACGCCCTTTTTTTAAATGTCAGTCAGGGTTTAGTCAGGAAAAATGAACATAAAGCCAACACAGAAGGGATGTAATTTTTAAAAGCTTGATGACTTGATGGTTAAATTTGCAATATCAAGCTGCTCTGTTTGTGTTATGTTTGGAGAACTCTCAGATTGCCCTCAGACGTGATTAATTGTCCTTTCTCCAGTTCAGATTAATTTGGTGCCCTATGATGGATTGGCGCCCTGTCTAGTGCTGTTCCTGTCTTGCGCCCTGTGCCGCTAGCTAGGCACCGGCTCTCCCAAGACCCTGTCCAGGATTAACCGGATAAGACAATGAATGAACGAATGAAGATTAATTTGTGCTTCACTGAAGGAATGTACTATGAAGCTAGCTCAGCATACCCATATTTCCTTAAAAAGGCTGGTTTCAGTAGTGAAGCATTTATAATTTGGGGTTAATCAGTATTACTTCGGTGTTGCAAGTGGTTAGCACAAGGTGCCTCACAGCTCCAAAGATCGCCCGTTCACTTGTGTGGAGTTTGCATGTCCTCCCCATGTCTGTGTGAGTTTACTCCATGTACCGCTGGTCTGTTCCCACTTTTCCAAGACATGCATTAGGTTAATCGTTTACTCTAAATTAGCCCATTATGAATGTCTGACTAGTATCGATGTAACCTTCTCGCGAATAGCCATCGATGCTGATGCGACGTTAAATAAGCAAATAAATGAAATGATTCAGTATTACCTTGGTGCTTTAGTGGCAAACAGAATGGTTGGACGAAGTGTTACATTGCACATTCCACTGGTTTTTCAGTTTGCTGTTTCATATGCTTATTATATCAGAAAAAGCAAAGCAAAACCACTGCCAGTCTAATGCAGGGTTACATAAATGCACCGCTAGAGCTTCATGCTGCAAATCCCTGGGATTCAAAACACTTGCCCTCAATAACTGCTTTTTGCAGCAGGCTCTTACAACCGAACCACTAGTGCTGTGACAATGGAAAACCAATGTTTAAATAACGCTAATTGAATTATTATTATGTTTTATCTGTAATTTATAACTTTGATATGACAGATGTGATGTCCTCACATTGATTTGCCCCTCAAAGGAGGCAAACGCACCAGGATTTGACTAATTTTATAACCTTTTTGCTATATTTATGTGAAACCATATAAGGCTGCTGCTATATTTGCAAAGAAATTTAAGCACTTAAGCCAGTATTTACTTTTTGAATGCTTACTACACCATGTTTGGCTTTTGTGAAGATTATTGTGACCAACAAGTGAGTTTGTTTGGAACAATATCTGTTTTTCTTGCAGTGAAGTAGACATACAAAAGCAGAGGAGCTCAAAGCCTGCTCCTGGCACTGGCTTGAGGGCAGGTGTTCAGCGTGCTCAAAGAAAAGAACTGGTAAAGAAATGCTTAGGACCTGCTGCTGACAACAACTCCAGTCAGACCCAGGAGGAGACATACCGGGTATGCAGCCTAGTGCTGGCAATCCACATTGCTCTTTCAAGATGCTGAAGTACTTAAGAATATAAATTCTGAATTCTGGACCACCTAAAGAGAAAATTGTGTGTAGGCGATACTGGAGGAGCGGGATCAGGAGCGCGAACGGCGCTGGAAGGCTGAGCAGGCTGTGAAGAAGCTCTCAGAGCAGATGAAAGGTCTGCAAACACGTGCCACTGAGGAGAAAGAACTTCAGAGTCTGGCCCTGCACACTACTGATAGGTGAGGAAACATACAAAAAGCATAAAAGATATGTCATCGTAAATATGTAATATGTACGAAAAAAATCCGTAATTATAAACCAAACCTTCTGAACAGGGATAGCTTAGGATTAAGTAAAAATTTTTTTTATTTTTACGCTGATATACTCAAGCACAGTATGTATGTGTATATATCATGTATATAAAATAATATTGGGTGGCACGGTGGATCGGTGGGTAGCATTGTTGCAGCAAGAAGGTCCTGGAAGATCCCCAGGTGGAGCGATCTGGGTCCTTTCTGTGTGGAGTCTGCATATCCTCCCTACAGTCCAAAGACCTGCATATTAGGTTAATTGGAGTTGTTAGATTGCACTTAGTGTGAGTTTGTGGATGTGCCCTACGATGGATTGGCGCCCTGTCTAGGGTTGTTTCTACCTTGTGCCCGGTGTTGCCGGCTAGGCAGCAGTTTCCCTGTGACCTTGATCAACATTCACAAAATGAATGAATGAATAAACTAATATCTTCTGAGATATCAGGGCAAAATATATTTACCATTTTACAGCTCTGCAGTTCCATTATTGGAAAACAGATTAAATTTTTTTTTTTAATTATTATTATTTTTTTAACAGCTGCACAATTTACTATTAAAGTGCATTAAAATTAATAAACCAGCACAAAACATTATGGACAGTTAAATAGCTCTGCATTAAGAAAATGTCTCCATAACTTTCTTTCGATTGTGTTCTTTTATTGTTTTTAAGAAAATAAAGAAAAATTCTAGTACAAATATATAAACTGAGAGCAAAATTTAAAACGCTCTCTAAAGAAAACAAAAAATCCTATTCCACAGCACAAAATACAAGCTATATTGTAAATGCAACCCATGATTAATGGGCTATGTAACTCTTTTGTTCAAAATGCAAATATCCAATCATTTTAGTTTAAACAGTTGATTTTGTGTATGCTAGTGTAGCGCCCATGCACAGTGATGAGGATGAATGGAATGGTAAACTTGGATCGGTTCTTTGGATCAAGAACATCCAAGTTTGTAGTATTTTATGGTTGCTACATTCAAAAATCTACAATCTACCACAACAAAGATGGGTTTGGCTTTAAAAATGAGGATGTCATAGAACTAAAGAACCTAATTTCCACTACTTTGCATGGAGGGGAAACGTTGACTTAGTGGGGCTGTTCCTCAAAAAACCTGGGATAGCTCATGCCATCAAGGACTCTCTAAAATATTAGGAGACCAAATGTATATGAATTTTCCTGATGATGGTTGAGCTAGAGAATTGCTGCTGTACCACTAAAGCTCAAGAACTAGGAGATTTTAACTAACATATAGCTTTTAGCAGTAATCATAAATAAAGCATACATCAAAATCCACACGTGTCACAGTGAACACAATGCAGCTTTTGTCTTTGCAGTACTAAATGTAGGGCTGGCAGTATTTCAGACGTGATTTTATTATTTCTTTTTGAAGTAAAGTTCATAAATTAAATTTATTTCATAGTTCCAGTAGGAGAGTCAGCCAGTTAACCACAAAGACATTTTATAAATCCATCCTTTCAAAGGGTGTCAATAAATCAGGAACTGAAGTTTCAGTATCCCCATCCCTGAGCTCAGACAGATCTAAAGGAAATTATGTATGAGTTCATCCCTGTGCTAGTCACTGGTGTTTCAGCCTACTCTGCCTCTGATGATGAATCATAATTAAGGATGAGGTTAAGGCATGAGGCGTGCTAATAGGCATAGGTCTGACGGAGACCATCCTTCAGAAGTTTAGTGCTATCTCTGTGGCATGAGCATGATAAACAATGCAAGTGAATGAGAACCAGTTTATATACAGTGGGGCAAAAAAGTATTTAGTCAGTCACTGATTGTGCAAGTTCTCCGTCTTAGAAAGATGAGAGAGGTCTGTAATTTTCATCATAGGTACACTTCAACTATGAGAGACAAAATGAGAAAAAAAATCCAGGAAATCACATTGTAGGATTTTTAAAGAATTGAATTGTAAATCATGCTGGAAAATAAGTATTTGGTCAATATATTTGGTTCAACTCAATACTTTGTAACATAACCTTTGTTGGCAATGACAGAGGTCAAATGGTTCCTGTAAGTCTTCACCAGGTTTGCACATGCTGTATCTGGTATTTTGGCCCATTCCTCCATGCAGATCTCCTCTAGAGCAGTGATGTTTTGGGGCAACACAGACTTTCAACTCCCTCCACACATTTTCTATGGGGCTGAGGTCTGGAGACTGGCTAGACCACTCCAGGACCTTGAAATGCTTTTTACGGAGCCACTCCTTTGTTGCCCGAGTGGTGTGTTTGGGATCATTGTCATGCTGGAAGACCCAGCCACGTTCCATCTTCAATGCTCTCACTGATGGAAAGAGGTTTTGGCTTAAAATTTCACGATGCATGGCCCCGTTCATTCTTCCCTTAACCCGGATCAGTCGTCCTGTCCACTTTGCAGAAATACATCCCCAAAGCATGATGTTTCCACCCCCATGCTTCACAGTAAGTATGGTGTTCTTGGGATGAAACTCAGGATTCTTCTTCCTCCAAACACGATGAGTTGAGTTTTTACCAAAAAGTTCTATTTTGGTTTCATTTGACCACATGATATTCTCCCAGTCCTCTTCTGGATCATCCATATGCTCTCTGGCAAACTTCAGACGGTCCTGGACATGTACTGGCTTAAGCAGGGGGACACGCCTGGCACTGCAGGATCCGAGTCCCTCTCGGCATAGTGTGTTACTGATGGTAGCCTTTTTACTTTGGTCCCAGCTCTCTGCAGGTCATTCATCAGGTCCCTCCGTGTAGTTCTGGATTTTTGCTCACCGTTCTCATGATCATTTTGACCCCAAGGGATGAGATCTTGCGTGGAGCCCCAGATTGAGGGAGATTATCAAAGGTCTTTTATGTCTAACAATTGCTCCCACAGTTGATTTATTCTGACCAACCTGTTTGCCTATTGTAGATTCACTCATCCCAGCCTGGTGCAGGTCTACAATTTAGTTCCTGGTGTCGTTCGACAGCTCTTTGGTCTTGGCCATGGTTGAGTTTGGAATCTGACTGTTTGAGGCTGTGGACAGGTGTCTTTTACACAGATAACGAGGTCAAACAGGTGCCATTAATACAGGCAACAAGGGGAGGACAGAAGAGCTTCATAAAGAAGAAGTTACAGGAGTGTGAGAGCCAGAAATCTTGCTTGTTTGTGGGTGACCAAATACTTATTTCCCACCATGATTTACAATTAAATTCTTTAAAAGTCCTACAATGTGATTTCCTGGATTTTTTTTCTCATTTTGTCTCTCATAGTTGAAGTGTACCTATGATGAAAATTACAGACCTCTCTCATCTTTCTAAGTCGGAGAACTTGCATAATCAGTGACTGACTAAATAGTTTTTTGCCGCACTGTAGTTCTAGGTCAGATTTAATATACAGGTAGTGATTGAACAAATGAAGGAGTACTATTTACAGTAGGACAGGCACCTACACTAAATAAGAACATGTTCTTAATGGCTTGCCTGGTTAAATTAAAGGTAACATTAATGAATAAAAAAGAATTCCATTTACAGCATGTTGCATATAAGTAGTGGAAAGTCATCCACAAAAACATTAGTAACTTGTGAAGTCTTTAGACACATCAACCTATGGTTGGAACAGTCTCTGGTCCAAACGTGAGCTAATGAGAAAGCAAACACATGACTGGTAAGGTAGTTATCAGTTACACACACACACAAATGACATTCTTCCACTCTTAAACTTCCATCTGTGTTCATGGAGCCACAGCATTGATTGGCTATTTGTGGCAGCAACATCCAAACTTAAAAGGCAGATTTTTATTTCCTAGAGCATTGTTGTCTTTTACAAAAGTACTCCATCATATGAGTTACGTGGGGGATATGTTTGGGATGTTATTGTGATTATCAGGTACACAGCAATATTGTTTTAAATAGGGAGCTGCCAATTATATGTGAAAGTGTCAAATCGCACACACACACATACACTCACACATACAGGGACTCAAACAAATAATCAAGTCTAAACACTTACTGCACAAACACATTAACATGCTGAATAAACCGGGAATTACAAGGCACCTAACGTGGCCTTGGAATCAAAGGGAGTTGCTAATGAAAGGTCTTGTGTGAGATGGCACAGATAATTTAACCAAGAATGTTACTGTGCATTTTCTTTGCCAAATGTGTGGGGACATCTGTGCTTTAGAATCCTTATTGCTACAGCAAAGACGCCCCAGTATGTCATGCGCTATAAGGCATAACTGGGGGATTGCAGTCCTGGCAGAACCCCTCCCTGCACCTGTGATGACAATACATTGTTCCTTTACTGTGTGTTAAACATTTTATTAGTTCTGAGGGAGAATCAGGTATCTGTCAAAAAAGTGCTTTTCCTTTTCTTGACCTTCATTATAGTTTCAATTAAATAATATCAGCACAGACCTCATCACCATCACCTCTCTTGCCCTCAGACTGAAGGAGATGTTACTGAAGGAACGTTCGGATCGGTCTGCACTGCAGATTAGAGTGGAAGAGTTAGAGGAACGGAACAGAAATGCAGCAGATCAACTGCAGCAGCTGCGCAGCCAGGAAGAGCAACGCAAACTGGCCCTGCGTAGTTTGCATGAGAGTATTTCCCAGCAAGAGGCACTCAGGACCAAGCAGCAAGTAGAGGAGGTAAAACTGCACTTTAATGCTACCAAAAATAGTTTTAAAATGTGTAAGATTGCAGGATTTACAAAAGTGTCACAGTTAAGCTGCCAAGATATCTGAAACACAAGAAGAGGAATGGATTTTTAAAAATGTGAGTGATTCTGAAATGAAGGAGCTGTCATCCATTCTTTCCCAGAATTGAACTTGTTAATTGAACGACTCCTAAATGCAGTAATTTACGTCATCGAAACAGAGAATGCAGTATTGAGTGGACAGAGACCACAAGTAAAGAAACCTCTCTTAACTTGTTTGAGATATTTGTTGTATATCACATATATGTAACAGGTTTTCATAACAAATCTATTCCTCTCACATTCCAAAGACGTGTTAGGTCAGTTGGTTTCTCCAAACTCTGTGTGTGATGATGGGATGGGATGGGATGGGATAGGATAGGATATAAATATGTAATGTAATGGATGGTGCCCTATAGGGTTGGGTCATGTCTTGTACCCCATGTTACTGGTTAGGCCAAGAAATAGTTTCTTCATGGCTCAGACCACAGTCTCCTTTTAACAGTGTTCCAGGACAAAATATCAGGTTCTCATGTTCCATGTGTAATGAGTGTTAGTCTTGAACTTGAGTCCTCTTCTCAGGTGAAGAGAAAACAGGAGCTGGAGAACAAGTGTGCTGTCTTAAAGAGAGAGGTGGATATTCTTCGGGCGGCTGTGCGACAGCATAAAGATAAGCAGCAGCAGCTGCAGGAGTTACTGGCCTCGAGGGAGGAATCTCACAGGTGTGTATCTAACATATTGCTTCTCCCTAGTGTCACATGAAACAGAATAAAGTAGCATGGCTCCATGTGCTGGAAAAAATGAATCCGGTACATCGATGAGGCTGTAATAATGAAGTATGTAGTAATCTTAAAGGGGATATACAGTTATACATAGGCACTCGACCATCTTGGAATACGTCAAATTCCATTCTCAGTGCATTTCCACTAGAAGAATTTGTCTCAGCACTTGTTTGTTTGGCATGTGGCACACTTGCTAAACTTACGAGTCGAGAACTTGCACGACTCGTTTCATCCGAGACATAGGATCAATAATCAGTCTCACAATAGCTCCGCTTAGTACAGATCTTCCATTTTCTTTCAACTTTCAATACAAAACACACAGCCAAGAGAACAAAGGAGTGGCTTAGGGACAACTTTGTGAATGTTCTTGATTGACCCAGCCAGAGCCCTGACTTGAACCCAATTGAACATCTCTGGAGAGACCTGAAAATGGCTTTCCACCGAAGGTCCCCATCCAACCTGACAGAGCTTGAGAGGATGTGCAAAGAAGAAAGGCAGAAGATACCCACATCAAGGTGTGCAAACCTTGTGGTATCATACCCATGAAGACTGGAAACTGTAATCACTGTCAAAGGTGCTTCAACAAAGTACTGAGTAAAGGGTCTGAATACTTGCGCCAATACAATATATTAGTTTTTCCTTTTCAGTACATTTCTTAAATTCTGTTTTCACTTTGTCATTATGGGGATTGAGTGCAGAATGATAGGGAAAATATATATATTGAAGCACAAGGCCAAAACATAACAAACAGGTAGCAAAACATGACAGGGTCTAAATACTTTTCGAATGCTTTGTTTTTGCATGTCTCCAGATTTTCTAGGGGTCTGCAATGGATTCATTCAAATTTACATTATTACTTATGGGAAGAATTAGTGACAACTACGAAGTTCAACTGTATTATGCTGTAAAATTATGTACTGCATGTAGTTTTGCTCTTTTGTCTTGCACTGTCCTATAATGATGTTGATTCTAGTTAAATCGATGCTTCAGAAAGGAGCTTGCATTACGGCTCATTCCTGGTAGTGCTGAATTTCGTGAGGCAATGGCGAAGGAAGTAGAGGCCATGGAGCAGCGACACACTCAGCAACACACTGAACTGGACCAGAAGCTGACTGAAGCCCAGCACCAATATACCACACTGGAAGATGAGTTCCGCATGGCTCTCACCATTGAAGCCAAGCGGTTCACTGAGGTAAGGCTTGGGGATCTTCTGGTATGAGTTATGTGATATTGTTCAGGATTTCTGCAATGGGAAAACCTGTAATAAAGAACAGTTATCCAAATTATTCATTTTATTTAGTCAATATTTACGTAAGCTCCTGGATTGATGTGCTTCTTACATGGAATGTAGGTGTAAGTGTTGTGTTGTGTTTGGATTCAAATCACAAAAGGCAATATTTGATCACTCAGCACTGCTTGAAAGACAAGTTGATTTGAATATATAGTTGGAATACAACTGAAGCAACAGTCTGGACTGAATGTGTCATGGAGGGGTTGGTGGCTGCATCACCACTTCAATACATCAGACAGCCTTAACTAGCCATCTGGAGTGACCTACAACTGATAGTCTTGCAATAAAAGCATTTGTGGCTTAGGGGCCTAGCTCAAGCTCTCAACAGTGACAGCTTGACAGAGGTGGGATTTGAAACCTGGATCTCCAGTCCATAGTCCAGTACCTTAATCTCTTTACCACCACAGTCTCACATTGCGATGCTCTCAGTAATGTTCTGGTGGGAAACCTTGGACTTCACCTTCAGAATTCCCCAGGTCTCAATCCGATTGAGCATCTTTTGGATGTTGTAGTATTATTGTAGTATTATTTTACTGTCTTACTGTGTTTTTTATGTTTTGCCTATATGGTCTGCCACTCACTTTGCTAAAACCAAAATTACTGTGTCATGTAGCATAGTAGGATTCACTACTGTGTTAAGGTAACAGCCAAGGTACCAGTGGAATCATTCCAAAAAAGTCCCTTACGACAAAAAACGCAACAGATGACAAGACTTCACAAATGCTGTCACTAATTACACCAAAAAGACATGGTGCCCATTGAAGCGACTAAGAGAGATGGTTTCAAACAACTTTTGAATACTTTAGACCCAATATACACAATGCCTGGCTAGAACAAGATAAGACTTTTTGTAGAATGTGAACTACAGTTTACTTATCTTTGACAAAATCCAGTGTGTGTGAGATCTTGTGTATGTGTTCAGGTAAAGGATTGCTTTGAGCACGTGTCAGCTGAGCTTGCAGAGGTGAAGAATGCATTGAGTGCGTCTCAGCAGAAAGAGAAGCAATCAGCCTCTCTGGTGCAGGAACTCACAGCTATGGTCAAGGAGCAGAAAACTCGCATAGCTGAGCTTCTCAAAGCCAGAAATGACCTTGTAACAGAATTAAAGGTAAGGAGTCATTTAGTTAACTTCATCTCAGAATCTAAACTTTCACAGTTTGCACTTTTTGAAGTCACAGTAACTTCAAAGAAAATACAATATAACAGCATTTCTGTCTGCTACAATTGTCTAGCAGTTCTCATTCACCCTATTACTGACAAATAAAGGGTAATAAGAAATCCACTATTCATTGTGTGAATAAGCTCATTCTCTGTCTCAAATAAGTAAAAGCCAATCTTTAATTTAAGTAAATTTAGTCTGAGGAAAAACATCCCTCAAGAAAAAATATTTCACATAAACCACATGCCACATTTATTGGCACTTCTTAGAAAGAGCATCTATTTGAATCAGTTTTTCAGTTGAATCAATCATTTATATTTGACAGTAATCCATGACTTCTTGTTTCACAAGGATATACAGGTACTCCCTGTTTTATGATAGCCTGACGTATGATCTTTAGACTTCACGATGAGAATCCAGTAATAAACATAAATACACGTTCAGCAGAAACCGTACCTTGAATTTTGAATTTTCCTGGGCAAGCGATACGCAGTACGATACTCTCAGGCACTCTGATGAGGAAGTCGGCAGTGTGCGATGTAGGGAGTCACATGGCAGCGGTAATAAGTGGGAGAGTGGTGGCCTAGCGGTTAAGGTACTGGACTCTGGACCAGAAGGTCCAGTGTTCCTATCCCACCTCAGCCAAGCTACCACTGTTGGGTCCTTGAGTGAGGCCTCTAATCCACGATTGCTTGGATTGTAAAACTGTATCTTGTAAGACTGTTGTAAGTCACTCTGGATAAGTGTGTCTGCTAAATGACTTAAATGTAAATGAGTGCTGGGAAATGTAGTGAGAAAAGCCGTGGTTGTGCAATAATTTGTTGCATTTATTTTGGTGTTCACTTTCAATACATTATTTACAGTGGTTCTTGAAAGTTTGTGAACCCTTTAGAATTTTCTATATTTCTGCATAAATATCATCAGATAAGTCCTAAAAGTAGATAAAGAGAACCCAGTTAAACAATTGAGACAAAAATATTATACTTGGTAATCTATTTATTGAGGAAAATGATCCAATATTACATATTAGTGAGTGGCAAAAATATGTGAATCTTTGGTTTCAGTATCTGCTGTGACCCCCCTGTGCAGCAATACCTGCAACTAAACGTTTCCAGTAACTGTTGATCAGTCCTGCACACCGGCTTGGAGGAATTTTAGTCCATTCCTCCATGCAGAACATCTTCAGCTCTGGGATGTTGGTGGGTTTCCTCACATTATCTGCTCGCTTCAGGTCCTTTCATAACATTTCGGTTGGTTTAAGGTCAGGACTTCGACTTGGCCATTCCAAAACATTAACTTTATTCTTCTTTAAGCATTCTTTGGTAAAACGACTTGTGTGCTTAGGGTCATTGTCTTGCTGCATGACCCACCTTCTCTTGAGATTCAGTTCATGGACAGATGTCCTGACATTTTACTTTAGAATTCTCTGATATAATTCAGAATTCATTGTTCCATCAATGATGGCAAGCCGTCCTGGCCCAGATGCAGCAAAACAGGCCCAAACCATGATACTATC
Source organism: Ancistrus triradiatus (assembly GCA_025084515.1). Classification (NCBI taxonomy): domain Eukaryota; kingdom Metazoa; phylum Chordata; class Actinopteri; order Siluriformes; family Loricariidae; genus Ancistrus; species Ancistrus triradiatus. The sequence continues at coordinate 11,614 of JAJAGP010004892.1, read as the reverse complement.
ACCACCATGTTTCACAGATGGGATAAGGTTCTTATGCTGGAATGCAGTGTTTTCCTTTCTCCAAACATAAGCTTTTCTTTAAAACCAGTAAGTTTAAAATTTGGTCTCATCCGTCCACAAAACATTCTTCCAATAGCCTTCTGGCTTGTCCACGTGATCTTTAGCAAACTGCAGACGAGCAGCAATTTTCTTTTTGGAGAGCAGTAGCTTTCTCCTTGCAACCCTGCCATGCACATCATTGTTGTTCAGTGTTCTTCTGATGGTGGGCTCATGAACATTAACATTAAGCAACGTGAGAGAGGCCTTCAGTTGCTTAGAAGTTACCCTGGGGTCCTTGTGACCTCGCCAACTATTACACGCCTTACTCTTTATGGAGTGAGATCACTATCTTCAATACGAGAGCGCAAAATCAAAAACGAGAGTGCAAAATCACTTTAAATCGAGCGAAAACAAGAACTGTACACTTCCAAAGCTGCAGCGCGTTTCAGTTCTGTGCGCGTTTCGTAGATAAAACCCGAAAATACGTCAGAGGTCAAGGCTAGATCATTACTGGATAGCTATAGGAAATCGGCAGGAAAGAATAATATAGAGATTCATATAAAATGCAGTAAAGAGGATACTAAAGGTATTATTAAAGCTAAAATGAAGGATAAATGACAAAATCTATGGGCACAGAACAGACTGGAAGACAGGTTTATAATATTAAAAGTAATTTGGGAAATTAATTCAAAAGAAGGACCATAGCATGATGGCCAGCCAGTTTTCTGCACAGCTTCCAGAAATCGACAGAGATATACATAATCTCAAAAACATATCTACTGAGAATGCACAGTTATTTCAGACATCTTTACATCAAATCACATGTTCACACACTAGGCCTGACAATTGGGAAGATCGTTCTAAATTTAAAATGGAAACAGGTCTAAATTTTAATGTAATTTCCATCAGTTATTTGCTGAATTTAACATACTGGGGAGAAAATAACATAAAATGCTGCAAGTGCAAAGATTTGGGCACCTATTGATTCACTGTAGTTTCTGTCAAGGAGTTGCCAAATACTGACTGACAGGGTGTCCAAATCTGCAGATGTCACATTTTATATTATGTTCTTCCAACATGTTAAATTCAGCAATTGAATACTGTGCATTAAATATTTGTAGAAATATGCCATACTATTGTTTCATGTACAGGTTAGGCTAGCTTATTTTCGCTTAGAAAATCAGCAAACGTTTGATAAGGAGAGCCCAAACTTTTGATATGCCTGCCTTTTCCAACGGTACTTTTAATATTATAAAACTGTCTTCCAGTCTGTTCTATGCCCATAGATTTTTGCCATTTATCCTTCATTTTAGCTTTAATGATGCATTTAGTATCTTCGTTACTGCATTTTATTTTAAGCTCTATATTATTCTTCCCTGCTGATATCCTATAGTGATCCAGTAATGATCTACCAAGCCTTGACCTCTGACATATTTCTGGGTATTATCTACGAAACGCGCACAGAATTGAAACGCGCTGCTGCTTTAGAAGCGTACAGTTCTTGTTTTCGCTCGATTTAAAGTGATTTTGCGCTCTTGTTTTTGATTTTGCAATCTCGTTTTCTGATTTTGCGCTCTCGTATTAAAGATAGTGATCTCACTCCATAGCTCTTGGAGTGATCTTTGTTGGTCGACCACACCTGGGAAGGGTAACAATGGTCTTGAATTTCCTCCATTTGTACACAATCTATCTGACTGTGGATTGGTGGAGTCCAAAATCTTTAGAGATGGGTTTGTAACCTTTTCCAGCCTCATGAGCATCAACAACTCTTTTTCTGAGGTCCTCAGAAATCTCCTTTGTTCGTGCCATGATACACTTCTACAAGCGTGTGTTGTAAAGAGCAGACTTTGATAGATACCTGTCCTTTAAATAAAACGGGGTGCCCACTGACACCTGATTGTCATCCCATTGATTGAAAACACCCCCTAATTTCACCTTTAGAATAACTGCTAATCCTAGAGGTTCACATACTTTTGCCACTCACTAATATGTAATGATTGATTGATTTTGATCAATAAATAAATGACCAAGTATAATATTTTTGTCTCATTTGTTTAACTGGGTTCAGTTTACCTACTTTTAGGACTTGTGTGAAAATCTGATGATGTTTTAGGTCATATTTATGCAGAAATATATACAATTCTAAAGGGTTCACACATTTTCAAGCACCACTGTAATACATGTCATATTCAATACTCATTATAACATAAGCTTTATATTAATGATTTTGTTGTTTTGATGTTTTGTTTTCATTGGTTGTGTACTAGGCACGTGTGCGCACTCTGGAGGCAGGAGCAGAGGAGGACAGGCGTCTGAGTGTGCAGGTAGAGCTACTGAAGAAGGACAAGTCCAAACTGCTCTCTCAGGTAGCTGCACAGGAGTCTGTAATAGAAGGCCTCCGTGCTGAACGGAGGCTCTGGGGACAGGAGCTCGCCCAACAAGGTGCCTGCACAAGCTTAGAATAGATCTATTCCAGTCTTGTTGCAATATGGTTGACTCCCTGTTATTTGTTGTTGTTTTAGTGTAAGTTTTTGTTTCAGTCATTTTACAGTATCCATGTATTAACATTTTAGCTTTCTGTTTACAAGTATTCATTTACAGATTTGTTTACTCAAAGCAAATTAAGTTAGGAAGAATCCAGTCCAAGCACTGTGATGAGGGTTTAGGGTGCTTACTCAGTGACCCAATAGTGCAGGATTTAATCTTCCTTAACTAGTCATGATAGTCATGCTGTAGCAATATATAAATGTACAAAGAACACAAATCATAGTTTTTTTATTTCTGAAGTGTAAACAATGCACATTTTCTTGTATTAGGTGTTAAATAAACTTTAGTCCCCTGCAGTTGAAAGAATTTGAATAACTAAAAATATAGATCAGTAAATGTTCTTACATGACCAGACTGTCAGAATTACCTTAAAGACAAGAATAAGACAGTAGGCTTCAAAACATGGAGTGGCCAGAACAGTTTCAAGCCTTAAACCCTCAAGAAGCTGATTTGCAATTAATTGTGTGAAGTTAGAAATGTGAAAGCTCAACAACCTACAAGTGCAACACATTTTTTGGAACTTCTGCAGAAGTGCTGGAAAATACTTAACATAGCTGGATAATCCTAAATCAATAAAAGGGTATTAGGATTAAGCCTAAATTTCATTCACTAAAACTAAAATTAAAGGGACTGTGGTAGCCTGGCTGGTAAGGTATTGGACTATGGACCAGAAGGTCCAGGGTTCAAGTCCCACTTCTGCCAAGCTGCCACTGCTGTGTCCTTGAGCAAGGCCCTTAACCCACAATTGCTTGGATTGTAAGATTATATCAATTGTAAGATTATATCAATTATCGCTCTGGATAAGGGGGTCTGCTAAATGCTGTAAATGTAAATGTAAACCTATTTGCATCATCATTTTGGGTTACTGAATTGCTACTGTGCCACCAGAGCACTTTTTTTTTTTTTTTTTTTTTTTTTTTTCTCCCAGCCATTAACATTTTTTGCAAACATTTTTCATTTGTGTTTGCTATATTAACTTCTAACCACTAAGGAAGGTAAAATGATGAGTTGATGTCATTTTGCATTAGGAGCATCTCTTGCCCAGGACCGAGGTCGCTTGGAGGCCAAAATTGAGGTCCTGATTACTGAGCTGGAGACCCAGAAGAAACAGAATGAGAGGGATAATGACACACTGAGGATCAAAACAAAAATAGTGGATGATCAGACACAGACGATACGAAGGCTAAAAGAGGTACATTTTCTTCTGGTTGTTATGTAGTTCATTGTGACCTACATGTTCTACAATGATACAAAAATATCACTTCGTTGTTTCAATGTTAGGCAGTGCAGGAACGAGATGAGCAGCTCCGAGCTGCGCGTGAGGAAAACCTGCAGACTCAGAGAAAATTCCAACAGCAGCTGCAGGATGAGAGGGCATCAGTAGAGGAGCTGAGAGATGCTGTGGACAAACTCAGCATCAGGAAAGAGGAGCTCAAGCAACAACTCCTTGATAAGGAAGCTGAGACAGACGAGCTCAAAGAAGCCTACAGGTGCTTTAGGGCTGTACATATGTATATAACAATGTATATAACAATACAGTATATAACATGTATATAACAATACAGTGATACAAAGTCGGTGTTGAATTTGGCAGGTACTTTTTTGATTTCTTGTTTGGTCTTCAGTAGATTTTTGGTCTTCGCCAGAGTAATTTTGTCATTGGAGGTTTTTGTGTAGTTCTAGCTTTAGGAAACAAATGTAATAAATTTAGTGGCTAAAAACGTAGATAATCCGGAATATAATTATTAACATACAACCCCAAATCAGAAAAAAGTTGTGACAGTAAGGAAAATGCAAATATTAGAAAACACAATGTATTACCTTTACTTTGACATTTATTTTTGTTGCAGACAATATGAACCCAATATATTTCTTGTTTTTTTTTTTTTTCCTTGTTGGCTTCATTTCCTTTGTTAATATACATCCATTCCTGCTTTTCAGGCCTGCAACACATTCCAAAAATTGTTGACTTTTGGCAAATTCAGGGCTGCATTCCCAAATGTCACTTAAACCTTTAATGTGAATAAAAAAGAAGCCTTGTGTTAACCAGAAGCAACATAGACATCTCTAGGCTTGGGGGAATCTGGGATGGACCATCACACAGTGGAAATATGTATAGTGCTCAATGAAATCAGTATTCCAGGGCTTTTTTGTAAAATAAATAAATAAATAAATAAATAAGGACACCGTTTGCTCTGGACCAAAGATGAAAGGGACCATCCAGACTGTTAAGATAAGATAGCTTTTTACTATTCCCACAAGGGGAAATCTGTCTTGTTACAGCAACAAGAGGGAAGAAACAGAATAAATACAAGTTGAAACACACTTTAAAATAATGTAAAAAGTAAAAAGCACTATACAATAAAATAGAATATATGAAAAATGTACACATTATACAAATGTTATCAGCAACAAGTCCAAAAGACAGGCTCTGTCATGGTATGGTGTTGTTTAAGTGCCCTTAGCAAAGGTCACTTACACTTTTTCATTTACACTGTGATGGCATTGAGATCTTAGAGAAACATAAGCTGTTTTCAAGACGTTATTTTTTCCAGGGACGTTCTTGCATTTTTCACCAAGACAATGCAAAACCACCTACAGCACACATTACAAAGGCATGGCTGCAGAAGAAGAGGGTACAGGTACTGGACTTGTCCTGCCTGCAGTCCTGACCTGTCCCCAGTAGAGAACGTGCACAGAATTTTGAAATGCAAAATGTGACAACGACCCTGTAATGATGCACATCTTAAGACGTGCAGGAAGAAAGGGACAAGATAACACCTGAAACACTAAATCGCTTGGGATCTTCAGGGCCAAAACATCTTAAGTGTTTTGAGAAGGAATGACAAAATTATAATTTGGTAAATGCTTTTCTCTCCCAACTTTTTTTGGAATGTGTTGCAGGCCTGAAATGCAGGAATGGATTATTATTAACAAGTGAAATGAAGTTATAAGTGGCATGAAATATCTTGGGTTTGTACTTTCTATAATTGAATAAAAGTCAAAGTAAAAGAAAACACACTATGTTTTTATGTTTTGTGCATTTCCCATACTGTCCCAAATGTTTTTAATTTAGGGTTGTAATATAGTACCCAGGTTCAAGTTTATTTGAAAAGCGATCGCTACTGGCCGTTTAGTATGTTTTCAGAGACCTCACCCGTCTCACCCCGCTCTGTTATAGAGCCCCGCGCTTCCTGTTTTTTCTTTTCGTTCGTTTTATTTCTTTTTAAGGCTTTTGGCCCCCCGAACCAGTAGAGGCACCCAGTCCTCGACGCAGACTGCGTCGATGCCCTCCCCAGCCTCACCCTTTGCCACCTGCGGCGGCAGATGACCGGGAACTTGGGTTTGACCCCGCCTCTACCCACACCCCCCTCATCGAGATGGCCCACAAGCCCCGTTCAGGAGCACGCTGGGTTGGCAAGCTGCAGAGATGAGCACTCAGCCCCCTCCAGTGATGAACTTGGGCTCGCCGCGCTCTCAAGCTCCGCACCTGCGCAGTCAGACCCATGCCTGAGCGTTTAGCGACCTCTAGCCCCTTGTCTGAGCATGTAAGCTCCACGGCTAGGCATTTAGCACCAGCCAACCCCGTACAGGAGCCTTTTGCGCCTCCAAGCCCCGCGTATGAGTGAGTAAGGTCCACGCCTTGGTACTTTGCACACCCGTCGTTGCCGCCGACCCCTGTGCCTCGGTATCGCAGACCGCTTCCCGCACCGCGATCTTTGTCCCCGATCCCCGTGCCTCGGTCTTGCAGACCACCTCCCGCGCTGCCATAGGTTTTTGGATGGCGGACTGTGACAGGGAAAGGAAAAAAAAAAAGTGTAGTTGTAGTTAAAGTAATTGTAGTTATGCTTTGTATGCATTGTGTGTAGATCATTGTATGTTTTCATTATATATGTGTATATATACACACATATATTAAGAAATATATATATAAATATAAATCGAGAGAGCGAGTAGAGAGAGAGAGAGGAGAGAATAAGAGAGAGAGCGAGAATATGATATCTATATATATATACGGGTACTATGTGTTTGTTGTGTGTATGGATATATTATTATATATATATTCTTATATTAGATATAGTGATATATATATATAGAGTATAGATATAGTAGTATATATATACGATAGATATAGATTATATATATATATAAGCATACAGGTCCTTCTAAAAAAAATTTGCATATTGTGCTTAAAGTTAATTCTTTTCCGTAAGTAATGCTAAAAATTAAACTTTTCCATTATATTTTAGATTCATTGCACCCCAACCTGAAATATTTCAAGTCTTTTCTTGTTTTAATACTGATGATTTTGGCATACAGCTCATGAAAAACCCAAAATTCTATCTCACCCAAAAATTAGCATATCATGAAAAAAGGTTCTCTACACGAGCTATTACCCTAAATCATCATGAATCAATCAAAAATTAAAACTCTAAACACCTGCAAAAGATTCCTGAGGCTTTTTTGAAAAACTCCCAGCCTGGTTCATTACTCCAAAAACCGCAATCATGGGTAAGACTAGCGACCTGACTGCTGTCCAGAAGGCATCATTGACACCCTCAAGCAAGAGGGTAAGACACAGAAAGAAAATTTCTGAACGAATAGGCTTATGTTCCAGAGTTGCTGTTATCAAAGCCACTTCAGTGGGAAGTATGTGGGAAGGAAAAAAGTGTTGTGGCAGAAAACGCTGCACAACGAGAAGAGGTGACCGGACCCTGAGGAGGATTGTGAAAGAGAAGGGCCCGAATTCCAGACCCTGGGCGGGGGACTTAGGGGGACCTCGGAAGCAGTGGACTGAGGTCTGGAGTAAGAAACATTTCCAAAACACCGGGAATCCAGGCACCGTTGTGCAGGAAATGGGGCTACAGGTGCCGCATTCCCCAGGTCAAGCCACTTTTGAACCAGAAGAAACGGCCGGCAGAAGCGCCTTCTGACCCTGGGCTACAGAGAAGCAAGCACTGGAATGTTGCTCAGATGGTCCAAAGTACTTTTTTTCGGATGAAAGCTAACAATTTTGCATGTTCATTTGGAAGAAATCAAGGGTGCCTGACAGAGGGTGCCAGAGTCTGGAGGAAAAGGAAAGACTGGGGAGAAGGAAATGCCAAAAATGTCTTGAAGTCCAGTGTCAAGTACCCACAGTCAGTGATGGTCTGGGGTGGTTGCCATCATGTCAGCTGCTGGTGTTGGTATCACTGTGTGTTTATCAAGGGCAGGGTCACAATGCATCTTAGCTATCAGGAGATTCTTGGAGCACTTCATGCTTCCATCTGCTGTAGAAGCTTTATGGAGATAGAAAGAGTCATTTTCAGCACGACACATCGACACTGCTACACAGTGCCAAAACCACTGGTCAAATGGTTTTTTGCTTTTTTTTACTGACCATGGTTTATACTGGTGCCCTCAATTAGCCCTGCCAACTCTCCTGCACCTTGAACCCGATAGAGAATCTGTGGGATATTGTGAAGAGAAAGTTGAAAGACGCAAGACCCAACACTCTGGATGAGCTTAAGGCCGCTATCGAAGCATCCTGGGCCTCCATAACACCTCAGCAGTGCCACAGGCTGATTGCCTCCATGCCACGCCACATTGAAGCAGTCATTTCTGCAAAAGGATTCCCGACCAAGTATTGAGTGCATAACTGAACATAATAATTTGAAGGTTGACTTTTTTTGTATTAAAAACACTTCTTTTATTGGTTGGATGAAATATGCTAATTTTGTGGGATAGGAATTTTGGGTTTTCATGAGCTGTATGCCAAAATCATCAGTATTGAAACAATAAAAGACTTCAGATATTTCAGTTGGTGTGCAATGAATCTAAAATATATGAAACTTTAATTTTTATCATTACATTACGGAAAAGAATTAATTTTATCACAATATGCAAATGTTTTGAGAAGGACCTGTACATACACCTAAACAACACAATATAACTCCAAGGAAATCAAACTGTCCATTTTGGAAGCAACACTGATTGACAATCAATTTCACATGCTGTTGTGGAAATGGAATAGACAACAGGTAAAGGAGTGGTTCTGCAGGTGGGGACCACAGACCACTTCTCAGTACCTATGCTTTCTGGCTGATGTTTTGGTCACTTTTGAATGTTGGTGGTGCTTTCACACTCGTGGTAGCATGAGATGGACTCTACAACTCACACAAGTGCCTCAGGAGGGCAACAACCCAGCAGCAGGACTGCTACCTCCACCTTTGTGCAAGGAGGAACAGGAGCACTTTCAGAGCCCTGCAAAATGACCTCCAGCAGGCCACAAATGTGCATGTGTCTGCACAAACGATTAGAAACCGACTCCATGAGCATAGTATGAGTACCCAACGTCCACAGATGGGGGTTGTGCTCAGAGCCCAACACTGTGCAGGACGCTTGGCATTTTCCAGGGAACACCAGGATTGGCAAATTCGCCACTGGCGCCCTGTGCTCTTCACTGATGAAAGCAGGTTCACACTGAGCACATGTGACAGATGTGACAGAGTCTGGAGATGCCATGGAGAACGATCTGCTGCCTGCAACATCCTTCAGCATGACCGGTTTGGCAGTGGGTCAGTAAAGGTGTGGGATGGCATTTCATTGGAGGGCCGCACAGCCCTCCATGTGCTCGCCAGAGGTAGCCTGACTGCCATTACGTACCGAGATGAGATCCTCAGACCCCTTGTGAGACCATATGCTGGTGCGGTTGGCCCTGGGTTCCTCCTAATGCAGGACTCCTAATGCAGGGTTCCTCCTCATGTGGCTGGAGTGTGTCAGCAGTTCCTGCAAGACGAAGGCAATGAAACTATGGACTGGCCCGCCCGTTCCCCAGACCTGAATCCGATTGAGCACATCTGTCCAGGAGTTGGCAGATGCTTTAGTCCAGGTTTGGGAGGAGATCCCTCAGGAGACCATCCACTACCTCATCAGGAGCATGGCCAGGCATTGTAGGGAGGTCAAAGAGGCATGTGGAGGCCACACACACACAATACTGAGCCTCATTTTGACTTGTTTTAAGGACATTACATCAAAGTTTGATCAATACAGTGGTGTGAAAATTTGTTTGCGCCCTTCCTGATTTCCTGTTTCTTTTGCATGTTTGTCAGACTTAAGTGTTTCAGAACATCAAACCATTTTAAATATTAGTCAAAGACAACAGAAGTAAACACAAAATGCTTTTAAATGAAGGTGTTTATTATTAAGGGAGAAAAAAATCTAATCTGGAGTAAATGCACAGTATTTTCTCACACGATAACATCGCTGGAGTGGCAGTAGATACTAGAAAAAGTCACAGTAGAATTATTTTAAGGTATGACTTGCCTCTTCTAGTCTTATTAGTCATTCTGCTAATAATAATAATGTCCGATGATGTTTTTAAACCATGCCTGTTCCTTGATCAGGAAGTGGCAGGGTAAAGCAGACCTGCTGACCAAACTGGAGGGCCAAGTGAAGCGAATGAAGGAGGGATTTGATGCCAAAGAAAAAGCCTTGTTGGAAGACAGAGACAAAGCCTCCCAAGCACACAAGTAAGAGCAAAGCGATCCATATAAGTGGCATGATATAGCTAGTCTAAGCCGTGTTTCAACAACATCTTGCTATTAATTGTTCTTAATTAGGGCAGCAGTTGAGAAGCTTCACTGCATTGACAATGCTTTCCGTAGACAATTGGAGTCTCTGCAGACTTCCCATCAGGCTGTACTGCTCCAACTGACAAATGACAAACAGAAACAGATAGAACAAGCCAATCAGAAGGTACTACATTCACTGTTCGTTCTATTGTCCCCATCCCGTATACTTTATCACTCAGTCTAAATGTTGTTTTTTGTTTTCCACAGGTGCTTCAGGTAGAAGAAGAGATGAGGCAACTGCTGGAGGAAACCGAAAGCAACAAAATAGCAATGGAGGAGAAAATAAGACGCCTCACCAATGTTCTCAAAGACTTCTAATTAAATGATAGAATACGTATTTATTGAAAAACGTGATAACTTAATTCACACTAATTTATGATGCGTATGTGAAGTAGTGTGTTTGCACATTCTGCTAGTTTAAGCTTTTTATTTATGATAATTGCATTATTTTATCATAGCAAGTAGTCTACAAGTTTAACATCGCTTGCTCACAAAACCCAAATAGTATTAGTTTTATTTATTTTATAGCGATGCAGTAGTAATAATGTAAATTGCTTATATTAATTTATATTCGGTTTATAATTAGTGTTAGCGTATTTTCAGTTGTCTTAAAGAGGTGACAATTTGAACAATTTGTCTTTTTTACTTTTGTATTTTTAGGGTTTATTAAATGTGTTTTTATGGTTACATTTTGTTTCTTGTTTTATTTTGGTCCGGTGTTCTGAAAATCCGTGCTACTTTGTCAGATCGTCCTACCGTAGCGCATATTTATAGACATGTCTGTCGAATCGTGCTACCGTGTCGAAATGTCATACCACAGCGCGCATTTGAGTACAGAGTGGCAGTTAACTGGTGGGAAAATAATAGAGCACTTTTTTTTTTACTTTTTTCTGGTTAATCCACGAACTAAGTCGTAAAATCACATTAACCTAAAATAATGGTAGCATAGATTTATAGCCCAGATTACGTTATCAGAACGTGCTTCCTGCATGTATACTATAGGTAGCATAGATTTATAGACTACATTTCCTCATCAGAACGTGCTTCCTGCATTTAAAATATAGGTAGCATAGATTTATAGACCAAATTACCTTATCAGAACGTGCTTCCTGCATTTAAACTATAGGTAGCACAGATTTATAGACTAAATTACGTTATCAGAAAGCGCTTCCTGCATTTAAAGTATGTAGGATAAATACATAGACAATTACGCACACACACAAATTTGTTTATTTGTTTGAAGAACATTTTTTGCAGTGGTAACTGGTGTCGCTTTCCTTGCGATACCCCGCACAGTCAAAGTGTGCCCATCTACTGCAGAGCTCACACTGCACCTGAAAATAAATCACAAGTCATCAGCTGAAACAATGCATTGGAAAAATAAATAGATTAAACTATGCTGGGTTGGGCGATAT
>JAJAGP010004891.1:0-41203 GCA_025084515.1 Ancistrus triradiatus | reverse complement strand
CATGATTGGAAAGGCAGAAGTGGAATGTATTTACATGGCTAACTTCCAAAGCCTGGCTGTTCTGGTGAAAACCTGACAACCGCGATCAACCAAGAGATTCACAGCCCAAACCCTTAGCCTCGATTTGAACCTCTGATTAGGATTCAGCCTTTGGAGATCGATCCATTAGTCCAGCTGAACAGTGGTAAACAAAATGCCTAAAAGCCTTTTAGCCTTCAAGCATAGCAGATCAGTACAGCGGGTCATAAATTCAGCGATCAGACGATTAAACGGGAACGCGGTGTCGTGCCTGAAGACATGTTAATGGATTCGCATAGAGGTGAAAGGCACAGATGGAGCATGAGGTCATTTTGGCAGGAACTGGACGAGACGTTTATAAGGAGGACTCATCAGACCACACAGGGTTTGGGATGAAAGCAGGTCCTATTGGATTAGCTTTTGGCACCTTCTGTCTCTCTCTGTACGTGGATCTCTCTCTAATATGCTTTGTTTTAGTAGAAATCACAAAGATTGAATGCAGGGATTTGCATGGGGGAGTCCCTGAAACATTCTGTGGATGTGGGGGTCGGTGTGTCATTACCAAGACACCATACCCTAAATGCTTCAAAGCAAGACGTAGGCCAGTGAGTGGGCTTTTTGCCTGATGATAATGATTTTTTCAATTTTTCAAATGATTGTTTTTTCAATAATTTCAGTATTAAAGGGCAAGGGTCAATGGTCTGTACTTTTGCCTGAAATAATGCCAGAGCAAAGAATTTAATTTATGTCCAAGCCATTTGCAAGAGAAAGAGACGTACGACTTGCTTACATAACTTCCACGTCTAACACACAGCAGCCTAAACCAGCGTTGTGTAATGTATGTCTGACACACCCTGAAAATTGCTGTGTGTCACTACACAAAGACACAAAGCTATAGCTTCAACTTCTTTGTAAAGAATTATATTTTCTTTGTCCAGAATTATATTGCTCACTATTTGGACATATCACGTTAACCATCAACATAAGTGCTATCGGGAATATCGCAGGCAATATCGCGGCCTGTATTTGGTTTGATTCCTTTGGCTACTGAAGCTCCATGTAGGTTCGGACACTCTGACCCAAATGGCTTCTTATACTCCCATGGTTGAACATAAGATGATATTTTCTTCTTCTGTGCATGCGGGAGACTTAAGGCCATGGATCTGTTGGCTCTAGTTAAATAAATCCTGCAGCATGAACGTAGCCTTCAGGTCACAGGCATTGCTCTGCACCATGACAGCTGCTGTAACACGACTCAAGCACTATGGAGACCTACAGCGCGTGTGAGAGAGACGTGCAGGAACACAGCGTGCATACCTCACTTTGTTTAATGAAGGGTATCCGAACCTGTCCTGACAACACCCTCGATATCAATCACGCGAAAGCCGGGCCAAGGATTTAAGCAGAGAATTAGTGAGCGGTCCAAAAAGCACAAACTCGGAAATCTACAGCATGCTTTTCCACAAAAGAAAAATCAGTCAGAGAGGGGAAGCTGTCGGTGTGGAAAGTGTCACTCAACGGGCTGGATCTCAATCTGACCTCGGGGCACTTCCTTACCGAGCGCCCCACCCGAAAGAGCATAGCAAAGAATTACCGCAACAGCTCTGTAGCTTTTTGGGTGTCGTCTTCTTTAGGAATATTATAATACAGGTTTAACCCCCGCATCACATTCTGTGAAACATGACCGAACATTACCACGGTCACGCAGAAGTTTAGATACTTTGCACATAGTGCTTTATTTTAGACGATAATATTAATTAAAACACATTATGAAAACATTTAGTGTTTTTTATAACACTTGAAATCGAAAAACAAAAATGAGAGTGAAAAATGTTGCCATGTTTCTTTCTGCCTTTTAAGACTGCAATTCCCTTTTCTGCCAGCAGGTGTCTGGGTTTGCTCATATATCCAGGGCGACTTACAATTGATACAGTCTTACAATCCAAGCAATTGTGGGTTAAGGGCCTTGCTCAAGGACCCAACAGTGGCAGCTTGGCAGAGGTGGGATTTGAACCCTGGACCATAGTCCAGTACCTTAGCCGCTAGGCTACCACAGTCCGATTTAGTTATATAGCAGACAGATTTGTTTTATTATAACCTCGGACGTTAAAAGATGAGGGATCTTCATCGGAAAGGATGTTAACACTACAAATGTGCACCAATTATGTCTGTGTACATGCAAAGCAGCTAGTATCAATGTTACCATGACGACCGAGTTACCAATAACCATGTCCAAGGAGCTCTTATTATTACCTTTACAAGAAGATTCCATTTATTCCAGCATTGCGCTTATAACCATTTTACTGCAGCTTATAAATCAGTGACCTAACGTAAGTACTGTAGTAGCAGGCCTACCATAAATACTCTAAGAAACAGACCTTAGGACAAAAAGCCCAATGTAAACCTCGCTCCGCTTTGTTGTACGGTTTGTTTATAAACCCCGCACATTCTTGCACTGTGTGAGTGGATGTTATTCAGGTGGGAGGGAAGTGCTCTGTAAATGTTAAAGCACTCTGAATGTGACTTATTTTGGACCCACAGTGCTCTCAGGTTGGTGCTAGAAATGACATGCATGTGCACACACACACACACACACACACACACACACACACACACACACACACACACACACGCTAACCTACACTATACCCTGACCCTAAGCGTTAATCTCCCACACAGGTCTCGGATGCTTTTGTGTTTCAGCCTGAGCTCCCACCCGCACAAACACACATTCACTCTCCTGAGTCACATTGTAATTAAACCAGAAAAACTGAATCAGCACCATTGTTAGAACTCAGGCTTATTACTTTACTATCTCTCTCTCTCTCTCTAACTCTAACACACACACACACACACACACACACACACACACTAAAGACACTGGGAGGACGATCGTCTGGCAGTAAAATCAGTCTGACACAAGGGCTCGAATATGTTCTTGTTCATTCTTGTGTTTTACAATGAAAAATCTTCAGATTCTTAACGTGGACTTGGACACGGACACGGACACACACACACACCACACAACACAAACACACACACACACACACACACACACACACAATACATACATACAAAGTTTTATATAGTCAAGGTGTGGGATGCGGGAAGAAAGAAGAAAAGAGCTCACAGAGACTTGAGTGACCTGACACGGATCAAAGCTTTATAGCCGGACAAATGGTTGAGATCGTTGCTCCACTGAATCTGGCAACCCTAAATAAAAGCTGTCAGCAATTAACCACTCACCAGCAATCAAAAACTAACTAACTAACTAACTAACTAACTGTCAAGTCAATTTATAGTCAAATTAATTTCTATAGTGTTTACAATGTACCCAAATAAACTTCATATAATAAATAAAGACTGACTCAACTTGGCAACCCTGCCTAATACGGTGTCAACCTGGAACCCTGCCTAACTCTAGTTCAACATGGCAACCCTGCTCAAGACTGTGTCAGCCTGGTAACCCCTGCCTAAGACTGTTTTCAACATGGCAACCCTGCCTAAGACTGGTTCAATCTGGCACCCCTGTCTGAGACTATTCGACCCGGAAACCCTGTAAAGCACCCTTCTTGTACAGCTTAGTGTAGTTTTAGTGTATCAGCTTAGTGGTATTTAGTGTATTTGTGTACTCAAAGTGGAAAATATCAGAGAACCTCCAGAATTATTGCCATCCTTGGTAAATAGAGCTCTAGAGAAGGGATAGATCAGAAATTATCCATACGTCTCATTTTTGGAGGCCTGGGGTGAGTCAGAAGTGAATTGGGAGGTTTCTGGGGCCTCCATTTGCACAAAATGAAGGCCTTAAAGACAATGACGTAGCTCTAAGTCAATTACAAGTCCCAAAGGACACTATGAATATCAGCTCAGCCCTTCTGTAGGCGAAATGACAGAACATGAGCTTTGGTTTATGACTACAGGGTGTAATCTGGTCAGGTGGGCTGCAGGTCTGGGATGTTAGCACACATCAGATATTACAAGTCTTACTCCAAAACTCATCCTGAAGTCATCACAACAAACGCTGCCATGGAAACCACCCTGCCTGAATGTGTTGGGCCTGAATTAGTTTAAAACCTCTGGCAACCCTGCCTAAGACTGGTTTCATCCTAGTAAAACTACCTACGAAATGTCCAAACCTGGCAACCCCTACCTAAGACTGGTTCAACCTGGCAATGTGTATGAATTGTTCAGTCTGTATGGTTCAACTTAGGAATCCTGCCTAAGACTGGTTCAAAAACTGGCAACCCTGCATGATCCGGAGACCGCTTCAACCTAGGAAATCCTGCCAAAGAAACTTGTCCAACCCGGCAAACCCTACCTAAGACTGGTTCATTAACCTGGCAAACCATTCTAAGACTGTGGTCAACTTAGGCATGTGTATAAGACTGGTTCAAATGACTGGCAACCCCTGCATAACCACCCGCTTCAACCTAGGACCCCTGCCAAAAGAATTGTCCAAACCCGGGGGCTAAACCCTGCCTTAAGTGACTGGTTCAACCTGGCAATGTGTTATGAAACTCGTTTCCAACTTGGCAACCACTCACCTAAGAACTGGTTCAAACTGGAAACCCGGCCTGAATTGGGGCAAAACTTAGGATTCCTGCCTAAGACTGGTTCATCTGGAAATCCTGCGTAAAGATTGTTTAACCTAGTGTCCCGACTAAGAAACAGTTCAACTTGGCAATCCCTGCCTTAGACTGTTTTCAACCTAGTGTCTCGGCCTAAGACTGGTTCAAATAATGGCAAACCCTGCCTAAGACTGGGTTTTCAAACCTGGCAAACCCGGCCGGAGACTGGATCAGTATGGCAAACCCTGCCTAAGACTGACTGAACCTAGGATCCCCTACCTAACAAATGGTCCACCTGGAAAACCCTGCCTAAGACAGTTCCCAGCCTGGCAACCCAGCCTGAGAATGGTTCAACCTGGCAACCAGCCTGAGAATGGTTCAAACTGGCAACCCAGCCTGAGAGAATGGTTCAAACTGGGCAACCCGACCCGAGAACCGGATCAAATTTGGCAACCCTGCCTAAGACTGGTTCAACCTAAGAACCCTACATAAGAAATGTCCAACCTGGCACCTTGTCTAAGACTGGTCAAACTTGGCAACCCTGCCTTGGAGTGGTTCACAACCTCGCAACTCAGCCTGAAAATGGTTCAACCTGGCAAACCCTGACTCAGACTAAGTCAACCCAGGGAAACTTGCCCAAGACTGGTTCAACTTGGCAACCCTGCCTAAGACTGGTTCAACCTAGGAACCCTAACCTAAGAAATGCCCAACCTGGCAACCCTGCCTAATACTGGTTCAACCCCATGAAACCCTGCCTAAGGACTGGTGCAACCTGGCAACCCCGCATAAGACTGGTTTCAGGTTGGCGAACGTTTTTAACTTGTTCAATCTGGTAATTATGCTTGAGGACTGGTTCAACCCTGGTACCCCTACCCAGAGACTGGTTCAGTGTGGCAACCCCGCCTAAGACTGATCCATCCTGGCAACCCAAGTGACTCATCTTTTCTGGCAACCTTCCCTGATTGGTTTTAAACTTGCTAACTTGCTAACCCTGTCTGGGAACATGTTGTGCTGACAGGTTAAATCTGGCAAACCCTGCCTAAGAGTAAGGAGGGTTTTTGTGATGTGTAAGCCTGTGTTTACCTGACAGGATGTTGTGCACCGGTGTAGCGATGTTGATGTCCTGCAGGTGCTCCAGTGTCTCGGTGTGAAAGAGGCGGAGTGTCGATCCGGAGCTGAAAGCGATCCAGATTCCTACCCCAGCTACCACCATCTGAGACACGACCATGCCCTCGTCCTGGTGTGCCTCCAACTGGTGCTGAACAAAAACACACAATGAACACCTGTCTGTTATTTCACTGCTCATTACAATGAACACATGGTTCGGTTTATTAACGCAGGTGCGTCGGTTGACGTCCACGATACGTCCTGTGATCTGGAAGATGTCTGAACACCATAAATATATACCCTACTTAAGAGTGCTACATGGGACGCAGTAGTGTACAGGTATTGACCAAACAGCCAAGAAACTGAAAAAAGACGCAGTTTCTGTTTCTCTGGTAGCTGCATTGCTGTTACAGTGCCGGGGATGATCCCCCGGTCGATCTCCCCTCCCTCTTGAAGAGGAACTCGAAGCCATGCCACTGTGGTAGTGAGCTAGTGCATGACAGCGACGTGCCACAATTCCTCGGTCAAAATTTGAGGCCATAAGCGACCCCGTCTGGTTTTCAGTCGAGCTGAGCGGGTGGTGTTTATTTCCCCCCTCGCTGAGCGCAGCTCTGCCGTCTCGCTCAGCCTGGATATTTTTCCTCTCCCCGATCCAGAGCTCTGTGCATGACCTCATCCAGCCGCTGGCGAGATCAGGCAGGCTCTTCTGATCTTCAGCAGAAGGCATTTTTCGGGGAAGGGCGACCAATTCCCTGAATCGTTTGTCAATCCCTGAAGAGTTACAGATTAAGCAAACAGTGCAGTCTAATCAGGACTGAGCTGATGAATGAGGTACGAATTGGAGCAGGTGTGTGGCATGATGACTGTGTGTGTGTGTGTGTGTGTGTGTGTGTGTGTGTGTGTGTGGTAGGGGTAACACAGGGATCCTGTTAGTCTTATTATTAGGGCGGCTTCAGTACCTGTTAGTCCTGTTATTAAAAGAGGCGTGGCTTCTGTAATCATTAGTCGCATTATTAAAAGAGGTGTGGCTTCTGTAATCGTTAGTCACATTATTAAAAGAGGTGTGGCTTCTGTAATCATTAGTCACATTATTAAAAGAGGTGTGGCTTCTGTACTTGTTAGTCCAGTTATTAAAAGAGGCGTGGCTTCTGTAAATGTCAGTCCTGTTATTAAAAGAGGCGTGGCTTCAGTATCTGTTAATCCTGTTAGTAAGAGGCGTGGCTTATGTAAATGTCACTCCTATTATTAAAAGAGGCGTGGCTTCTGTAAATGTCAGTCCTTTTATTAAAAGAGGTGTGGCTTCAGTATCTGTTAATTCTGTTAGTAGGAGGCATGGCTTATGTAAATTTTAGTCCTATTTTTAAAAAGAGGCATGGCTTCTGTAATTATTAGTCTTATGGTTAAAACAGGTGTCGCTTCTGTACCTGTCAGTCTTGTTATTAAAAGAGGCGTGGCTTCTTTACCTGTTAGTCCTGTTAGTAAAATTTTAGTCCTATTTTTAAAAAGAGGCGTGGCTTCTGTAATTATAAGTCTTCTTATTAAAAGTAAAAGAGGCGTGGCTTTAGTATCTGTTAATCCAGTTAGTAAAAGAGGCGTGGCTTTTGTAAATGTCAGTTGTATTATTAAAAGAAACATGGCTTCTGTAATTATTAGTCTTCTTATTAAAAGAGGCGTGGCTTCTTTACCTGTTAGTCCTGTTAGTAAAAGAGGCGTGGCTTCTGTAATTATTAGTCTTCTTATTAAAAGTAAAAGAGGCGTGGCTTTAGTATCTGTTAATCCAGTTAGTAAAAGAGGCGTGGCTTTTGTAAATGTCAGTCCTATTATTAAAAGAAGAGTAGCTTCTGTAATTATTAGTCTTGTCATTAAAAGAGGCGTGGCTTCAGTACCTGTTAGTCCTGTTAGTAAAAGAGGAGTGGCTTCTGTAAATGTCAGTCCTATTATTAAAAGAGGCGTGGCTTCTGTAATTATTAGTCTTGTTATTAAGAGGCGTGGCTTCAGTATCTGTTAATCCTATTATTAAAAGAGGCGTGGCTTCTGTACCTGTCAGTCTTGTTATTAAAAGAGGCGTGGCTTCTGTATCTATTAGTCCTGTTAGTAAAAGAGGCGTGGCTTCTGTAATTATTAGTCCTATTATAAAAAGAGGCGGGGCTTCTGTAATTATCAGTCCTATTATTAATGGACTGGACCAGTTCCGATCATGTGATTGGTTGTTTACCTCCACAGTGTGTGAGCGAGCGTCGATGATGAAGACGTGTCCTCCAGATGAAGCCCACACACACTCCCCGACGGCCAGCAGCGCCTTCACCGGTAACACTCCCAGCTTCAGTAACCTCACACTAGAGGAATCCCACGAACCGTCTGCAGCAAGAAACAGAATCACGTTATTAATATTGTAATTAATAGATGATTTCATGATTTACACACACATGCCATTTACAGTTATGTTTAGCAAAGATGAGTCCACACTGAACCAAAAAGAACCAACTCAACAGAAAGCAGATAGAGAAAGAGAGAGAAGGAGTGTGTGTGTGTGAGTGTGTGTATCTGCGCGCGCCGGCATGTGTCCTTGTTTTTTCCTACCCCCCAGTTGCTTCACACTGATCTGTATTCGATGTGTGCATCTCAGACCTCGTTGCTTACATAACAGGAGCACCCACACACACATGCTCGTGTTGTTGTGGCTGTGGGCTGATTTTTATGATTTACTCAAATATTGAAATGAAATCAAATATTGCATATCGAATTTTTCTCAGTCAGGTCGAGCCTCCATGACTGAGGGAGGCCAGGCATCATCCCTTGATGCTGCAGCAGTGACCACTGCCGGGCATCGCGAGGGACTGGCACCCCATTAAACTCTAATCATTAGCCTGAAGAAGAGGCTTTCCAAGCTCTTGGGTGGTCCAGCTGGCAGAGAGTTAAGGCATAAAGCCAAATGCCCATGTCGTACCTGATTTGGTCACCCAAAATCATTTTGGGACTATGCTCTGATTCATTTTCTCAAATCCAGTCGGAGTTCTTTGGGGCTTAAAAAAAAAACTTTTGCCCAGATGAATCAGAGCGACTGTTTGGAACAGTCCGCCTTACTTCACCCGTCCTCTCTGAGTTCCCAGACCCTCTGTCAGGGCTATTAACAGTTATAATGTCTGATTACGATTTCAATTCGCTGGAATTACAGTCTGCAATAATAAATGGAACCTACTATTTGCGTGTCCCTTGGTTATCCTCGTGGATCAGTTTGCTGGTTCGTTTCAACGTGCTTTCAGCGGTCCCTCGTCCCGTGCGTGTGGTGTCGGCCCCGCCCTCTTTGCTGGCTCACCAGAAACCCCATCATTCGTTTTAATTGGCGCTACGTAACGGCTCTCCCTTTTTCTACTTGGGTTATCGTCCTTTCTTGGCTCGCTGGTCATCCGGCGGGAGGTGCCGTTTTCTGGTCTCATCCTCGTTGTCCGGCTCTGGCACGGGGTTTTATTCGGGGCTTTGCGCGCTGGCGTACCTGCGCTCCGCGTTGGCCCTCGTTCCCGGTTGATTTCTGGGCCGGAGCGCCGGGGGATGTTTATTTTTTGGACCCGACTCGTATTAGACAATAAAAAAATCCACTTATGACATCTTTAAGAAGGTTAGGAGTTTGGAGGCCAAATTTCCACTTTGTTTAACAACTGGAAAATGTATTTATTGGTCTAAGATTACAGTATGTTTCAGCCCTAGAAAAATAATCCAGCGAAATACTTCAATCAGCTTGTTTCACCACTAGGGGCAGCAATGTTTTTATGCTTTAGAAGGCTAGTAGATACTGCCTCAGCACTCCAACGTAGAAGTATATCATACTATGCATTATGGGATCACTGAAAAATGCACGTAGTAGTTGAAGTCGCGTGTGAACCTGTTGCTATACAGCATAATGCCCAATCAGGACTCCTTGTGGATGAAACTGGTACTGCGCATAATTCTAACGTAACGTAATAAACATCTACTAGTCATTAACCACGCTGGGTTAAGATAATCTTACGAGCCTGGACCTTGAACCTTTAACCGGCGTGTCCAAGTTGGTCTCGCCCACTTTCCATTTAATCCCCCGGCAGAGTAAACACCTCGTAACTGTGCGCCGAGCTCCACCCGATACAGCCGGTGGAGGAATATTCCGGACTGTTCCAGTAAACACTGAGGAAACACTGAGACGGCGGGCAAGAAAGCCAGATCAGGAGGCACACGCAAGATGTTTACGCGTTTGTTCTTTCGGTTCAGACGAAAAATGAGGTCAGATGGAGCAGAGGCAGTCACAACGAATTACACAGCACAGACAGAGAGAGAAATGTAGGATGATGATGAAAACAAAACGAGGCCACAGTGAAATGTTTAGAGCTGTACCCTGATATGTTACAGTGGTGCTTGAAAGTTTGTGAACCCTTTAGAATTTTCTATTTTTCTGTATCAATATGACCTAAAACCGTCAGATTTTCACACAGGTCCTAAAAGTAGATAACCAGAACCCAGTTCAACAAATGAGACACAAATATTATACTTGGTCATTTATTTATTGAGGAAAATGATCCAATATTACATATTAGTGAGTGGCAAAAGTATGTGAACCTCTAGGATTAGCAGTTAATTTGAAGGTGAAATTAGAGTCAGGTGTTTTCAATCAATGGGATGCCAATAAGGTCTGAGTGGGCACCCTGTTTTATTTAAAGGACACGGAACTATCAAAAGTCTGCTCTTCACAACACGTGTTTGTGCAGATTTCTGAGGACCTCAGAAAAAGAGGTTCTGTATCAGCTTTTAGGACTTTTAGGTGTGAAAATCTGATGATGGTTCAGGTCATATTTATGCAGAAATATAGAAAATTCGAAAGGGTTCACAAACTTTCAAGCACCACTGGGTATTCCCGGCCTGGGTGCATCTCTTGGGGAGTTTGCATGTTCTCCCCATGTCTACATGGCTTCCTTTGACATTCAATTGACAGGCGATAAGTCAGCATGTGACTGTGCCTTGCGATGTATTTGGCGCCCCGTGTGAGGTCGATTCCTGCCTTGCACTATGTACAGCAGGATAGGCCCCGGTCCCTGCAAGCCTGGCTGCAATTATTACTGAATTATTGAGGTATGTAATCGTACGACTGAATGCAAACACTGTGGACCACAAGGGGCAGTGTTGGGAGATGTTTACAATGCACTCTAATTCTGTGCGCTGACATACAAACAGACAAATCAACATTCAACATCCAGGCTCCAATTCAAACCCCATCTGCAATCACCAACCCTGGGTTCGACCAGGTCATGACCTTGCTAGGGTACGTGAAACAGGTCTTACCCGGTGCTCGGGAGTAGATGGCGAGGACCCCGCTGACCAGGCCGGTGTACAGAAACGGACTCTTGTACGCCAGGCACGTCACTGCATCCTTGTCGGGCGAGGAAAAGTGCTGCAGGCGGACCTTCTTAGAGCGCTGGCTGCTCTTGTAGACGGAGATGCTGCAAATTGGAGAGAGAGAGTGAGAGAAATCTCAAGAGATCGATTTTTTTTTAAACGTTTTAAGCTTTCCCGGTGCAGCCCCGCCCCATTCCCCAGTCCTCATCTTACCAGGAAGGGGACCTAGTTGACACAGTGGCTCTTTTAAAGCAAGGGGTCATTGCCGGGATCAAATGCCCTACCTGCCTTCCTCCAGCCCCACACACACTGTGGGTGTGTTGCAGCTCCGGGGCTCAGGGCTCCCCTCCCCGTCCTCCGGGGGCTCGTCTACAGGTATGTAGGTCATACACAGGATGCGGGACTCCACGTTGAAACACTCGGTCACCTTCGGACTGGAATTCTGCATGGCCACGACAGCGATCTGCGCCATCTGATTGGTGCAGCTCGCCACCTGAACAGAAACGAGGCCCGGCCCATGGCATGACCGACAGTCCAACGCAAGTCATTTCTAGGTGGTGCTTGGTGTCTCTGTCTTACCCAAACGCAGGCCGTTGTTCCACACCGCAGGCTGTCGCTGTACTCTCACTGTAACGTGAGGCTCCGGGTTATGGACCGCACACTCCACCTGACACACACACACACACACACCTTACAGTATATATGGCTATTTGTCTAGTTACATGGGGTCTATTTTTAGCTTTATGACCATGTTCTAGTGATTCTGACCTTGAACTCCTGCTGGCGGGACATGACCACGGGGAGATGTTTCAGCAGCAGAGGATGTTTTTGCTTCTTTATCTGATTGCCATCGTCCTCAGCAATGAACCAGCCCTGCAAGTTATGCTCCTCTATTAACACACACACACACAGATAGGTGTCAAGCAAGGCCACAACGTACATTTTGGGATTCACGTCAGACGCCTTCACCCAGAGCAAAGTCTGAAACAGTGGCAGCTTGATGGAAATGGGATCTCACAACCTTATAAACCTAGTTCCAGAGCCTGGTTTTCACTTCACTAAGGGCAACAGTTGGGACTTTATAAGTATTTGAGGTGGAATTTACCTCCCGGAGTTTAGTTAGGCAACACTTTTTTTTTTTTTTTTTAAAACAAAAGGAAAATAATGGAAAGCTCATACCCAAGCCAAGTGGCCATTGCAGTGTTGCTGTCCAGGGGCCTGCTTGATGGTTTTTTTCCGGACTATGGTGTTGAAGATAGCGGTGGAAGAAGTGGGTCTTGCCTGTACCTGCAACGCAAGCCCATGTTGAATCAAGTTCAAACCAACCTGCAGCTACTGTTCTTAGGCTCAAAACGGTGCCGCAAAGTGGTGTAGGAGCCTGTGAACAATTTCATTCTTTAAACTGACTCAGGACTCTGAATGTTTATTATCTGATTAATGATTGATTCATTACGTGATTAATACTTATTTTACTCTTCTGCTTTTGAGTGATTGTGACTTCACTTTAGTGACTCGATTTATTTAGATTAACGATCAAGATAAATTGACTTTGTGTGCTTGGATTCATTTGATTCATTGATCAGAGCTGAGTTGGTAACGATAAACAACATGATTCGCTTTAATAATTCAACTCTTTAGAGCTACATATTAAATCCACTCTAACCACTCTAGTTTTTCTTCACTTGATTCATCGGTCAGAGCCGTGTCGGTAACTATATGCAATATGACTCAGTTTAGTCATTCGATTCTTTTCAATGGCCCACCAAACTTACTGAAACCCTCTCACTTTTGATTCATTTAACTCACTATTGTGACCATCAAAATGACTCACTTTAGTGATCTGGTTGCTAAATTGACTCTAATTAGAACTGAGTCAATAATACACAATACAATAAACTTTTAGTGTTCTAACCAATACTGACCAAACATTTGTAAGCTTTGATTCATTTGATTCTCTATTCTGAACTTTGTACGTTTTGATTCATTTGATTCACTAGTCAGAGCTGTGTTGTGTTCACTATAACTGCCCGTTACGTGTCACATTAGGGTTTGTGTGTATCATAATTCAGGACAGCTTTAAGAGTGTATGAGTACGGACTTGTCCTGCTTCCCCGGCAACTGGAGTTGGATACGGCAGCGATCGGCGGCTCTGATCTCCTCCTCTTTCTTTAGGATGAGGCGCTGAAGACCTGAAATCCAGTCCTGAGCTACTGCACCATTCACATTCTGCACACACACACACACACGATTGTTAAACCAACCACATTCAGAGCTCCTTATAATGTCCCTGTGTGAAACTAATACAAATATTAACATATGGTTATTGGGGTCTCTATACATGTTTGTTGATTTTCTTATGAACATGTATGTTTGTCTGAAACAGAGTTATTTTATCATGACACTCTTCCCATTCTGATGAATAATGGGATCTGTGTCACCTGAGACAACGTAAATACAATAAAAACTTTATATAGTAAAAAAGGAGCGGGGAGCCTGGATCGATCCTGACCCTGGACTCAAATTGTGCGGAGTTTGCATGTTCTCCCCGTGTGTTTGTGTTTTTTCTCCCACATTCCAAACTCATGCATTAGGTCCATGGTTCCCAAACTGGGGTCCATGTCCCTCCCGAAACGCCAATCATAGGGGTTTTGTCTGCGGTGAGGTGCCGTGAGTTTGTCAAAATAAAAATGAAAATAAATAAAAAAATTGTTAAATAAAAATGAAACTAACACACTGACTGGAAAAAATCTCTATATAAAAGTACGTAAAAAGATATGGTTTTATTTTTACCCAAAATATTTAGCCGTCTTGTAAAAACAAAATGAGTAAAAATGGAAAACGCTATAAAAGGAAACCAACAGAAAAGGAAAAAGATAGAGTTTATATACATTTTTTGCTAATGAAGATTTGCAATGAATCACTTTATTCCTGCGGTGTGTGTTTCCTTAGATACTTGTAAGGGGGGCTCCAAGGAAAGAGGTCAACTAGTGCTGTTGTAACCTTGCTTCTGTCATCTATAGCCATCGACGAGCAAGAACTGCATCTTTTCACACTTTCCGTAAATACAACAGGGCACCGTCACATAAAAGTTTCTCATTCCATATCCTCATAAGACCTGATAATTCATTTTTGTCCTCCGTGGGGGGCATGAGTTCACAAAGAATATTTTGATAACCATATAATCTACAGAGCTAAAAGCTGACGCGCCATCTAGAGGCCATCCTGGCCTTTATACTGATATCATTTGGGGGGGCTTTTTCAGAATGGCTGCAAACCACGTTTTATGGACACAAGAGAAGTAAATTGTTGAATAATAAGTATGAATGATTTTTCTAAAGCCGATAATTTACATGCTTTACGTAGAAAACAGTTTTAGCTCATTTTCAAAGCAGTTTTTTACTAATGTCAGTTTTAATGTCCTCTGTAGTGGACATTGGGACTTACTTTTTGATCTGATGCGGAAGGGAAACACAAAATACATAAGAAAAATGACTATAACCACGTCCTGTTGTCCCTTATAAAGGACATTTGATAAAAGATGAACAAAAAGTGTTTTAGAAAAAAAATCCTTGTGACATTTTTTCATCTCATATACTTATTTTATTTCAACTTGGTCTCAACAAATACTTTAACTTTAGTTTTCCTGGGTCTAAGGAGGATAAATGTGTTTGTAAGAGAGAGAGATAGCATTACAGTGAAATAAGAGTTTACTCATATTATATAGCACAGACACAGAAAATCAACATGTGATATTAAATAAGCCAATGCTGATATTAAAGACGTCACTGTGTGCTGGGTGTCTGACCTGGTAGTGGCCCTTTAAGCTGCTGATCATTGTGGAGATCTGACTGACGAGGCCGAGATCGTGGACCAGGTTCTGCAGGTCCTGGTACAGCTGGCCTGGACCCACATACAACTTATCTGTCAAAGAGAAAGAGTGATCGGTGCTTCGTCTGCACTCTACTGTAACTCTGACTCCTCCTTGTGTTCCTGCCTGTTTAGTTCTGATGGGGTTCCTGAAGGTTTACCCTATAATTAAATAGCGATGGTGAAAACCCCTGAGCGGGAGTTAAAAACCTTTTAATGGGCGAACAGAACCTTGACCTGAACTGCAGCTGATTAAAATCCTCTGAGGCTTTCTACTCAGGAGTGTAGTGGAAACACTTTGAGGTTATTTAAAGAAAGCCAGAGCGATAAGCTCTTGGAGAATTCAAACACTAAGCGTAGCTTTCCTTAATAAAGAAAGCTTTTAGAAATGATTAATGTAAGGCCAGCTCACAGTAGTAAACAATCTCCTATGCAGGGGCACGACGCAGCCCATAAAACAACCGCCTGAGTGGACTTCAAAGCGGTTTGGAGCAATCTGAGATCTGGGCCACCACAGAAAGGCCCTCAATACGGAGGGAATACAAGAAGCTGCAGGTCGGTCAGATTCCAGAGCTGCCCCTGATTCCAGGGGAAACCTGCTCCGTGTGCAATAAAAGTCACGGATCTAAACGTATGACTTCCAGCTCACTGATGAAACGCAGCTGGGTCGATAGGATCAGGAAAAAGAGCAAACAGGAGGGTCTGGAGAGAATCACCCCCCCATCAACCTGACAACCATACACACACAGAAACACCTAAAATCTGACAACACCAGTGAAAATGGTGGAAAAAATCTGATGATTCATGTCATTCATAAATGCTCAATGGAGTCCTTAATAGTCAGTACTCTTTGTTCTTGTTAGGTCTTCGAGTAGTTGTTGCAAAGCTTTGAAGCATGTTTTATCCAGTATATCAAGAATATCATTCAGTATTTTTTCCTACAAACTTGCCACCAAGTGACAATAGGTCCCATTTTTGAGGCTTGGTCCTCCCAAGGTTTCTTCCTTATAACGTTTAGGGAGTTTTTCCCTGCCACTGTCGCCCTAGGCTTGATCCGTTTGGTTATGGTCAGAGACATGAATGGGTCTGTAGTACAGAAGCTCCACCTTGTCATTAGAAAGAACCAATCATATTAATAAATGTATCAGAGAGGGGGGCGGCAGGTCCTGGCCCCTTTGTAGTGGCGGGATGCGCATGTGAAGTAGCCAGAATAACCTTAAAGATTGTATTTTTCTGCGTTTCCTGAACCCAACACCGCATGTAAGTTACAGAATTTTTGTTGGACTATACCAGTGATTCGAAATATTCCATATTTTAAACGTTAATTTCTCTTTCAGCTTCGGATATATAGCTCTCTCCACATTAAAAATGACAGGACTCTGGTCTTGTATGTCTGAAAAGAACTGCCAGACGTACTCGGCTTGGCGTTGATGACCACCTTCTCTCCCGAGTGAGGGGTCGGGAAGGGAGCGGAGTCCCCCATGTCCTCCGAAGAGCCGAACTCCACCGGCTCCACCAGGCTGAGAGGGACGCTCCATTTTAACAGGAAGCGCTGCCCGGAAGGAATGGGAGCCCCCGCTGCATCCTGAGGAGAGCTGCAGGAACAAGTCATAAGATATATCAATCCAAACACAACACAGAGCACCCCGGGTCTAGATCGATGAGATCCCTCCTCTGGCGAGGTGAGGTTTCAGACAACAGAGTTAGCGCCAAATCATGCAATTTTGTGGCACGTGATGGCGACCAGGGGTGCCCCCATTACAGCATTATAACAGTTTCAGAGATACGTAACATGACGTCAAATTCTGGGTTGCCAAACAGGAGTATTTTGGTTTTGGAACCGATGTGCGTGCCTCGTCTTGCTATACTTGTGAGGACCAATTGTCCTTACAATGTTAGGAAAACCTGGAAAATATCATAGTCGCTCATGTGTGTGGGTGTGTAGGCTCTCACCGCAGGTTGGGCGTGGCACACATCAGCACGTCGTTGAGCAGAAAAAGGCGCCTCTCTTTTGTTTTGATGATCTCGCCGCGCTCGTTGTAGACCGTCTCCACCACGTCGTCGGAGCGGATCAGGTACCTGCTGCCGGCACTCAGGAGCTGCGACACCCGCAAGTTAACATCTTTCATTTCAATTCTGAATACAGATCATGTTATTATCCTTCTTTTATTATTAATTTAATACTACTACTACTACTAATAATAATAATAGTATGGTATAAAGTATGAATCACGCTGTCACAAACCATTTCTTTAATTGATTTGTCTTATTACTTTTTTCCCTTAAATTTTCCTTTGCTTTTTGTTACCGCTGCTTAAATTATATTCATTTAAGTTGCTTAAACGTTTCTTTATCATTCGAAACGCTTTCCAAATCGGCTCCATTTAAATGAGATCAGTTTCCTTATTTGGTAAATGAATTAGTATTAGTATTTTCTCTCTGTTATTTATGTACTTATGTATCGATCGTATGTATATGGACACCTTGTTGAGGTAGCGTTCGTTCATGGCTTTGGCGATGTGCCTGATCTCGCACCGCTGATCGGCCTCACGCTTCCTCTCGTTCAGCTTCTCTGCCAGAGTCTCCAGTTCGGTCAGAGCCATCTGCAGAGGCAAGCGGTCAGCATGACCCACCGGAGTGTTCTTCAGCATGTCCTACACACACACACACACACACACACACACACACTGCGTGAGATGATGTAATCCGACAGCTTTAGCTCACTGATAGAGAACGCACTAAAACGTGAAACTTCTTTACTGTCACACGGGGCATACACACACTGGATTCTGTGATCTGAGCGCCCTCTGCTGGACACAACCAGCACACACCACGTGTTCAGATAATACAGTTACGCAATATACAAGACTCGACAGTGCCAGCTCTGCAGTGCTGGGACTTTAATCCTGGTCCTTCTGGTTAACGAATCGATCCAGAATTCAGTCAGGTCATTTTCTCCTGTGACTTCATAATAAAGTGGGCTAAACAAGGGTAAATAGGAAATGTGTGTGTGTGTGTGTGTGTTACCTGCAGCAGCAGAATAAACTGTGGGAATCTCTGGATGGGCTTCATCATTAGGCCATAGAGTGTGACCCGGTACCGACTGCACTCCTGCCTTTGCTGGAAAAACCATGCACACACACAAACACATTGTGTTATTTTTATTTTTGATTGGCAATGCAACCCTCTTCACCCACTCTTGACACACTGATAGCAACACTGCAGAAGAAATGCTAGCACAGGCTTCCAGTATCCGTTGTTTCAGATGCTGCACATCTCGTATCTTCACAGCACAGACAATTGCCTTCAGATGACCCCAAAGATAAAAGTCTAAGGGGGTCAGATCGGGAGAGCATTTCTTCTGCGGTGTTGCTATCAGTGTGTCAAAAGTGGGAGAAGAGGGTTGCATTGACAATCCAACACAATGGGCAGCACTTTGAACACATTTTATAAGTTGTCATAAACTTGTAAATAAGTCATGAAAGAATAAAGTTCCGTTAAAACCAAGCACACTATTGTTTTTCTTGTGAAATTCTCAATAAGTTTGATGTGTGACATGACCCTCTTCCCATTGGAAATAATAAAGTTGGATCCAACATGGCCACCTACAAAATGGCCGCCATGGTCAACACCCATCTTGAAAAGTTTTCCCCTCCCATATACTAATGTGCCACAAACAGGAAGTTGATATCACCAACCGTCTTCCCATTTTATTTAGGTGTATCCATATAAATGGCCCACCCTGTATTTACATACTTATTTTGTCTTTGTTTAAGAAAAGCAGGGCAGAACGCTAAAGAACTGACACATTATAAACCTGTGGAGTTTGCGTAGGTACGTGTGTGTGCATATAACCTTGAGGAAGTCGAGGAAGCCGGGTCTGCACGCGCAGGTCTTCCTGACCACTGCCATGGCCGTACTGAAGTTGTTGACGTACTCGCTGTACGCGTCCAGCACCATGGACTTGGAGAACTGAGGATGAGGACGAACACGCATCAGCATTAGCTCTGGTACTCAACCTTCTTTTGGAAACGCCCCAACTTTCCTCTTTTAACTCTGGCAATGAAAATGTATCAGAATGACAGATAACCCTGGAAAAGCTGCGTAAATAAATCAACTAAGTCAATCCTCCATGAACTTTCTCCGTCCAGAATTTCTCCGTCTCTCCTTCTGCACGGGATTGAGGGCAGGAAGCCAGGAATGACCCCGGCAAAGAAACTGGGGACGTTTTGGCTCACTGTCTGCTGGAAGGTCGAAAGCAGCAGATTTGAAGCCATGATGTATCCAACAAGAGGTCATTAGAGCTGTTTGTGCCCAACAGCCCAGTCCTGTCAACATTCCAGTAGAGTTTGGGAACTCGAGGTAATTAAAGATATTGGGTCTTAGCAAACGCAAAAAACCCTTCTGCAAACCTTTAACCTGGAGGAATGTTAAGGCCTCTCTTTCCATCACCCAGACGACGTCTTAATCACCGAGGCCCACAAAGACATCGCCGATGGTTTGGAGCTCGTCCCAGTCTTGCACGCGGGCGGCGAGGGCGATCTGGAAAACCTGGCGTGGCACTGTAGGATCTCCCTCACCCGGGTGGTAAAACACAACCTTGCACTTCCGGTTCACTAGCAAACGCGGTGGGTTCGCTCTCTAGCAGAGGCTTCTCGTACTGCTACAGGAGTTCAGACAAACGTACTATCATATCAAGATGTATATATATTTTTTTTAAATAAAGAGCACAACATACCTCCAATATTCGCTTTAAGGGACTCCAAGTAATCTTTTCACTCTCTAAATCGGATTCCAGAATGACGCCTCCTCACCACCAGTTGGTGGTACACACATGCCAAAGGAAAATTAATAGGTTTTTTCAAGGGTCAAACCTAAAAACAGATCAAAATAAAGCTTTTAAGGGTCCTAAACAACAAATTGGTCAGCAAAATGAGCAAGAACATGAGAAAATGCACTCTGAGGAGATGGGAAATACACTTTTGTATTTATGTTTTGTGATTGTGATTGCCAAAAAAAAAAAGCAAAATAATCACCAAGTTAGCTGCGTGCTTGGTCAGGTCTACGGCAGGAATTGATTTGTTCCAAGACCCCTAAAGGTTACAGCAAATCCCTATTTCATATTCAGCTATTGAGGAGGAGAACAGATCAACATTTAGGAAATCGAACAACGCCCTTCCATGACAGTTTCTGACCAATTATGTGCTGATGAGACATTTACAGGCTTAATCAGTTATTAAAAGTTATTGTGTCGGTCCACTTTGGTCACCAGGAGTGTATAGTGTGCTATTAAAAGTACCATTATTATTATTACTCTCATTATTATTACTTTCATAGTGCTGATAGTGGATAGATAGGGATATTCGCCTGTTGTGAGAGAGGCCTCAGTGGCGGGGCCGAGCACCGGTCCACGTTTAAAACACTCCCACCTCGATGAGAAATCGGACGCCTCGTCATCAAAACATGCCGGAACTTTCTCTCTGCCACAAAACACCCAGGGTTAGAATCGACCCTTAAGTAGGTTTTTAGCAAGCACAGCTCGCGTGTGAGGGACTCGTTCGTGACCGAACGACTGGTTCCGGATGAAGGACTTGCCTTCTTAACTGCCGCTTTGGTTTCTCCAGGCCGTCTTTGGTGCATGCCTTGGCGCCCTCAAGCTTCTGGACCTGTTGCGTAATAAACAACACACGAGCTTCGGATCTGGATCTGTGAAAAAAAAAAGGGCAATGGCTGGTCCAGTCCTGAGACTGAATCGGAGTGTTTTAAAGCTTGACGTTCAAATCCTCTAATGGTGAAGGTTGACTGCTAAAAAGGGGACCGTGTGCCCCCCTAAATCCTTGGGGGATGGATGCCACCGCAGGTTGTTAGACGAGGAAATCAACAGCCGGACTGGATGGTGAACAGATGGATGGAGGATGGGGTTACACGATAAATGGACGTGCAAAAGCTGAAGATGAAGATAAGAGATCACCAGCAGCTGGATTTGAACACAGAAAGGACGGGTACGGGAACGGACGGGTTGTTAAGATGGACACACCAGACGGAGACGACGGCAGCGGGACGGCGGATGGAGGAGGGACGAATGGAGGGACGGGATTTTCTTTTACCTTATGACGCATGTTTGTGTCTGAGCTGCTGCCGCTCGACCGTCCCCACCGCGTTCGCCATCAGGTCCTTCACCTTTCGCTCATAGTGCTCTTTCAAGCGCGTCAGGTCTTGCGAGAGCTGCACATACACACACGTACAACATGCAAACACACACGCATGTGTACAGTTTACATGCCATCCCCGCACCGGCCTCCCCTCCCTCAGGCGCAGCCGGTTTTGCTCGTGTGGGAGAACATGGGGCTCAGCGTGGTGGAGGCTAGGGAACGTGAGGAGGTCTAGGATTTACTTGATTTTTCTAAGGTTGGCACAAATTCCGCCACAGATGCGCTCCAGATTCGCGTAATTATGATGATCGGCCAATGAGGAGCTTCAAAAAGAACGTTAAGTTTGGGAAGCTGTAAGGTTACGAGACATGTATAGAGGTGTGTGTGGCCTCGCCTCTGCATATGCTGGAATAATGCAGTGTATACGTGTGTGTGTGTGAGTGTGTGTGTGTGTGAGCGTACGTTTGTTTTGGTGCTGGGTGTGTGTCGGCGGATGAAGGCGTTCGGTAAGTAGCCGTTCTCTCCGTGGCCGGGCTCGCCGTCACTCTGCTCATCGTAGCTCTCGAATTCGCTGGAGCTCCAACCATTCTCCACCGAGCTGCTGCCCCCCTCCTCCCCCAACTCCACGTCATCATAGATCATCTCATCGACATCTGACCACACCCACACACACACACGCCCACACACACACCCACACACGAGTACATCAGCAAGATGAGCAATTTAAGCTTGAATTTAGTATGTAAGCAATTTAAGTTTAGTATTTGAGTTTAGTAGATTAGCAATTTATGTTTTTGTAGATTAGCAATGTAAGTTTGGGTTTGATAGATTAGCAATTTATTGTTTTGTGGATTAGCAATTTAAGTTTAGTTTTGGTAGATTAGCAATTTATGTTTTGTAGATTAGCAATGTAAGTTTGGGTTTGATAAATCAGTAATTTAGGTTTGAGTTTGGTAGATTACCATTTTAAGTTTTTAAAGATTAGCAATTTAATTTGAGGTAATAGATTAGGAATTTAAGTTTGGGTTTGATAGATTAGCAATTTAAGTTTTTGTAAATTAGCAATTAAAATTTTAGTTTGTAGTAGATTAGCAATTTGAGTTTGAGCTTGATAGATTAGCAATTTAAGTTTTTGTAAATTAGCAATTTAATTTGAGTTTTTGTAGATTAGCAATTTGAGTTTGTTTGATTTTGATAGTTGGATTTTTAAGTTTTTAAGATTAGCCAATTTAATTTGGGTTAATAGATTAGGAAGGAATTTAAGTTTGGGGTTGATAGAGTAGCAATTTAAGTTTTTGTAAATTAGCAATTTAAATTTTGCGTTTTGTGATAGCCAATTTAAAAATTTTAGTTTTGTAGATTAGCAATTTGAGTTTGATTTTTGTTAGATTACAATTAATTTTGTTGTAGTAGATTAGCAATTTGAGGTTTGAGCTTGATAGATTAGCAATTTAAAGTTTTTGTAAATTAGCAATTAATTTGAGTTTTTGTAGATTCGCAAATTTAATGAGTTTTTGTAGATTAGCAATTTGAGTTTGAGTTTGATAGATTAGCATTTTTAAGTTTTTAAGATTAGCAATTTAATTGAGGTAATAGATAGGATTTAAGTTTGGGTTTGAATAGATTAGCAATTAAGTTTTTGTAATTAGCATTTAAGTTTGAGTTTGTAGATTAGCAATTAAATTTTAATTTGTAGTAGGATTAGCAATTTGAGTTGAGGCTTGATTAGATTAGCAATTTAAGTTTTTGTAAATTAGCAATTAATTTGAGTTTTTGTAGATTAGCAATTGAGTTTGATTTTGATAGATTAGCATTTAGTTTTAAGATTAGCAATTTAATTTAGGTATAAGATTAGGAATTAAGTTTGGGTTTGATAGATAGCAATTTAAGTTTTTGTAAATAGCAATTTACTTTGAGTTTTTGTAGATTAGCATTTGAGTTTGATTTGTAGATTAGCATTTTAATTTTTAAAGATTAGCAATTAAATTTGAGGTAATAGATAGAATTTAAGTTTGGGGTTTTTGATAGATTAGCAATTAAGTTTTTGTAGATTAGCAATTTACATTGTAGTTTTTGTAGATTAGGCAATTAAGTTTGGTTTTGTAGATTAGCAATTTAAATTTTAGTTTTAGTAGATTAGCAATTGAGTTCGAGTTGGTAGACTAGCAGTTTAAGTTTTTGTAGATTAGCAATTTAAGTTTGAGGTTAGTAGTTATAAGTTTAGGTTTGGTTTGGTTAGATCGCGATTTGAAGTTTAGTACCTTAGCAATTTAGGTTTTAGTAAATTAGCAATTTAAGTGGGTTTTTGTAGATAGGCAAATTAGGATGGTAAATTAAGTTTGAGGTTAGTTACGTAAGCCAATTTAAGTGTAGTACTTGAGTTTGGTAGATTAGGCAATTTAAGTTTAAGTTTAATAGAGTACCAATGTACTTTTATTAAATTAGCAATTAAAATTTTAGCAGATTTAGCAATTTAAATGTTGAGTTGTGTAGATTAGCAAAACGTTTTAAAAAAGATTTAAATGTTAGTTTTAGAAAAGAGTTTTAGTAAGCAGTGATATAAGTGGAGGAGCGTGTTGAGTTGTGGTCACGTACAGCTTTGTTTGTTATACTGGTGTGTAGTTAGCAGATCACAATTCAGAGTGTGAGGGAGTGCTAGCATGGATGTTTTTACGGGACATGCATGGTTGTTACGATTTGCCACATTCCTCCATTTGATAAGTATCCCTCCAGCAAAGAAATATTCGATTTCGGTTTGATTCCGACGTGCAGGACGAAGCCAAGAAGACGTTAATGTTAGAATGTACAGGCAGATTGAAATGCAGAACGAGAGAGAGAGAACAGAGAGTGAGAGAGGGAGAGAGAGAGAGGAAGAGAGAGAGCGAGAGTGTGAGAGAGAGAGAGAGTGTGCGAGAGAGACTGACCTGTAGGGATTCCTGAGTTTCTCTCTGGGGAAACGTCGTCATAAATAACTTCATCGGACCTAAAAAGGCAACCACAAACACGCTGTGGGCCAAATCCTAAATAATTCTGGCGGATAAGACAGAGCGCACTCTGTATATATGGGTGTGGTTGGTGCGCTGCACACGGTTCTGTTGAGCGGATGAGGCAAAGTCGCGTGCAGAACTTCTCTTGCACCAAAAAAGGAAGGAAGGGGCTGAAATCCACTTCAGAAGCTCTGCTTTCTTTGATCAGTACTAAACGAATGGCAGCTAATATGCACAGGGCTGCCATAATGGAAGCAAAAAAAACGAGGATCACGTTATGTTAGAATATCAAAACCTTGAGTTGTTTTCAAATTGGGTAATAAGCGACACCCATGGTTCTGTGTAAAAATGCACTTCTGTCAGCTGGTGTCTGCAAAAAATTGACAGAACTAAAATGCTTGAGGGATTTAGAAATCCATATTTTTAGAACACACCTTCCCTTTTATCTGACCTAAAAACCTTGGCCCACACTGCACCAGAAGTGCAAATTAGACTTTGATTGGCGTAAAGCTTGTGAGATTGTTTGTCCCACGCACCAGACCACTCAATCTCAGCCATAAAGCTTATGGTCTTTAAGATGCTCAAGTGGTAGATTAGCTTCCCTAATCAATATTTTCTACCGAGTCTGTTGGTGTCTGATTGAGGGAAGGTTGGCTGGAGGTGCCACGCACTTTCCACTTCTTAGTAATGTGCTCTGGATGTTACCCTGAGGTATAGTTACTCCCTCTAAAATGTTTAGTATCCTTCTCCCAACCTGTGTCATTCCGCAACGTCCTTATGGGCCCTGTAAACTTTTCAACACGATTAATTCTTGCGTTACCGTTCACGACTAATAGTGGCACCTCAAGTAGCAGCGATTTTTATCGAAGAGCTCAAAACTGCTTTATAAAACAGTCAAGTTCCAAAAAATTACATCTGCTTGGTTGGGGTGCATTCTCATTTGTGATAACAGCGCGGCTTTTCACACCAAAACGGTATCACTCCGCCGACGCGTTGCCAAGGAACGATGTTTCATGCACGCCAACATAGCATATAGCATATACAAATAACTCAATTACTCTAAAACATAACTAAATCATATAGTCTAATTCTTCATTATTTTAGTTTTTACTTTAAGTCTTTTTTCCCTTCGCTTATTTGTACTTTGCATTTCAAACTAAGGTTACTCGGTCCACGGAAGCAAGATGATCTAGTCACCAATGTATTTACTCTGGGCAAGAAGCGCCATCTAGCGACCATGATGTGTCAATAACTGTAGTAATACTGTACAGGGGCTGATAACTAGTGAGTTTTTCCCTATTAACTGTAAACGGAAAATCACACAAACAGCCGTAGCAGCCCTCACAAAAATGACCTTCAATTCCTGAATGAAAAGTAAAAAGTAAAATCGGTACACACTGTCCATCCAGGCTGTGTTGGCTGGGTCTGAGGCCCACTTAGTCAGAGCATCTTCCTCTCTTATAGCTGGCTGCTCTTCCGTAAACACACTGGAGGTGAGACGGAAATATATCACACATTGATATCATAATAATAACAACAACATCTGGATTAAAAGCTGTCCTATACGTACAGGGTTAATGTATTTGATTGTAAGTAGTTTTATATGACACCCAATGACTTGGTCAAACTGTTAGATTTGCGTTTTGGGAATGACAATGGACAAGCCAAACAAGTTTGAACAAAGCGTTTGTTTCAGCTTAAAACAATATACTGGACACCCTATGGAATCTTCTAGAAAGATTCACATTATTGATGTCTGCTACATTTACTAAACGTTATTAATATTACTTAAACACACTCACCCGTCAGCCAGAGAATGCCCCGTCCCTACCACGGTCACTGCAGAACAGAGGAGTTATTAGTTAGTAGTTATTGATAAATACCATTTATCTATACGTCTGTTCACAGGCACGAGGCAAATAAGAGTGACTCAACATTTATGCTTTCACCACCAGGGGGCACCATTCTACTTAATCAAGAGTGGTGGAAAAACGCGTGAACTAGCCGGTAACTTCGTGATAATCCATCTCACACACATTTGATCCAGAGGAACGAGGGTTTGTCTCTAACGCTACTCTAACCTTACAAATGGTCTGATGGGGTTTGTCAGGTGTCACTCTAGGAAGTGAAAAGCTAAGCTCGACTAACTTAAGATCTAGATCACTCTGGATCCCCAACCGGAAATCATGCTACCACGTGCACTCCTGGACAAAAACCCTATAATGCAAAATGTTACTCTTTCAACTGTCCTAACAACGAATTATTGGTCAGAAAAGTAGCAAGAACAAAAAAAACCGCATGTCTCAGACCTCATTATTATTTATCTTTTAAATATTTTCTCTCAGTGTTTTTATTGAGGTTCAGTTTATTTAAACTGTTACTGTAAACTTATTTTATGTTACTTCGATAACTTTAATAGGTTTAATAATTGCTTATCCAAGGAGGTCAGGTCCCTTTTTGGGTCTTGGTCCTCCCAAGGTTTCCTCCTTACAACGTTTAGAAAGTTCTTCCTTGCCACTGTCTCCCTAGGCTTGCTCAGTTTGGGATTGGGCTTCGATATTAGAAGATAATAGAAAACTGTAAAGCTGCTTTGAGGCAATGCTATATTGAAAAAGCGCTACAGAAATAAATCTGACTTTGACTTTGAGCATCATTGCTCTGAACTGCACAGTAACATCGGTCCAGTTTTTTCCTTTGTCCATTCCCCTATTACATATTCCAGACATTCCAGAGAAGAGTCGAAAGGTCCCGACCCAAACCACACAGCGACATTTTTAGACACGGTGAGCCTTCAGACCACAAGTGGACCCTGCCAGAAGTCAGAACTCATGCTCAAACAGAGAAACTGCTCATTTTCTGCACGGTGCTGAGCTACTTGCGAATTCAGCAGTTCTCAGTTCCAGCAGCGCTGCTGCAAACAACATCTGTTCAGTATTTGTCCGGCGGTGGAAGGAGAAGCTGCTGTTACCGTTCAGTGCTAAGGCAGAGACGAATAAGCCTCTATATTATGACCACATGGCTCAGGAGAAAACAGGAAACCCAGGTCGCAGCCAAAGTCCTGCTAAATATAAACCCCGTTTCCTCACGGCAAAACGCCGAGTCTCCATCCAGGTTCCACATTCCTGAGCGTCCACAATCGCATCATTGTAAAGCAGAGCGACAACACATCCGAATTCAACCATCAAGAAACAGTAAGAGAGATCTTCCTTTACCGTCCTCGTCCACTGAGAAGTGTCTGATGATGACTGGCGTGGTGTAGGTGGGCGTGATGATTGGCACGTTGGAAGGTGTGGCGTAGCCACAAGGCACAGGCACCGAGTACCCAGATGGCACCACAGGGCTGCTGGGAACCTCCTGGTCATCGCCTTCGTTCCCGTTGGATGCCCTGGATAAGGGAGGCGGGCTCTCTTTGGTGATATCGATCACTGAGTACGGGCTGACTTTGGGCTGAGGCGCAGCGCTCCCTGTTGGTCAGAAAAAGAGTGGTACAGGCTTCAGTTTTATTGGACGTCATCATATCAGACTTGCCTACTCCCAATCACCGGCCCTGCTTTCCTTTTTCCCTCCATGCTTTTTGGTCTGCCCTATCCCCAGTCTATTCATCCCTGACCCCAGCTGCAGGTCGACCGCTTATTTTGGGTTTGGCAAGAGGCAAACTTTTGCTTACACCTGCCAGAACAACAGGGACGGGAGTCCTTCACAGGGCCGGTAAGGGACGCTAATGCAGAGCTTTGGGTGGACGGGGAAATTTTGATCAACCAACCAGTCTCCACTCTCTTAGACATAGGCCATCGTGCATGCATGTCAGCATGAAGGCACGATTTTTTTAAATTACGCAAATTAGGCAATTCATAAGACACAGTTTCTTACCGTATGCTTCGGCGCCCACTGGAGGTGGCGGCAGCTCCTTATCCAGTCTGTCTCCTGCGCCACAATCATGAACTGGCTCTCTTCAGGAGGGGGAGGGAAGTCATTAAGGATCGCATTTGCACACGGAGCAGAACTAGAATCAGCGCCTGTTGTCCGCAAGCACTGGGAAAGCGTGCTTGTTGGTGCCATCGCCTCCTGGAGGTCAGGAGAGGCATAATCTGGAACAGGAGGGAGCGGGGGAGGGCACTGGGCTTCAGAGAACTCATCATCAAATTCGAACCGTCCCCCTTCCTCTTCTTCGTCGAACACTGAAGTGAGGAAATAAATGAAGGCACATTACAAGACGTCATTTAGCAGAAGGTCTTACAACTGATGCATTCCTACAATCCAAGCCATTGTGGGTTAAGGGTCTTGCTCAGGGGCCCAACAGTGGCAGCTTGGCAGAGGCAGGATTTGAACCCTGGACCTTCTGGTCCATAGTCCAGTACCTTAACCACTAGGCTACACAGAGACAAGCAATCACTTAGTGCTGATCTGTTTCTATCTGGCGACATTTAGACAACCTTTGCCAGCAGTGCAGGAGACTGTTTATCTAGGAGCTTCTCATTCTTATCCTGCAGTGGTACAAGCACACCGCCTCCCCCGCCGGTCCTAGCCTGCAGCTATTTCTGGGGCTGGTTACCCACACTGGTGCTTAGAGCTTGTGGACCACCCATGTAACTGTAGAGACCCTGAACATCTGTAATTTGCAGGGTGGATCCGAAGCCAAACGGCACATTACAGCTGCACGCACTTCAAAAGCAGATACGGAGCAACCTGGAAAACGTTCACGCTAACATCTGTAAACAACTTTGAGGCACGAGATAAGAGAGCGGTGAAAATCAGGTGGCTGTGAAATCACAGGAAATGGCGCTTTTCAAGCATAACACTTGATTCCTTTCTACATCGTTCTATGCGCTGTGCTTCCGCCACGTGATCGGGGACAAAAAACAAGCACTGGATCCCACGGATAACATGGCAAGCACTACACAGATGTTCTTTACAGCTCTACAAAGGCAACCCAGTGGTAAAACGGAGGTGTGTGGAGAGGAAACGGAATTAGGCAAACAGGAAACAGAGGAACAGGGACGGGTTTCCCCAAAGACCCATTGCTAGAGGGGAATCCCGGATTATAACAGCAGAGAACATGGAAACAAAATGCTGTTCAAGCGAGACAGAGATTTTGAAGCATCTATGCTGCAGCCTTTTCCCTGGCACCCTTTTCCCACCCCTGTCCTTACACCAGACCCTTCTCTGCCACTTAGGTACCAGGCCTGGGGAACACCATTCCATAACTGGCAGCTCTCACCTCGCCAGAAAGGCTCTGCATCAAGAACCGGTGCTCTACCAACGGAGCAGGGTTCAGATTCTCGTAACATGTTCTCAGGGGCACATAAAGACCTTCGTAGGCCTAGCTTAACGATTAAGATTAAGTCTTCCACAAGCGGTATCTTCTTCCGGACATCTGCCAGCCAATCAGCAAGGAGCAGAGAAGACAGACCAGATGAGTACTGCTATACTGAGCAACGTTATCGCTACGTACACGAGTTCGTAGATAAAAGTGGAAGTGCTAGCGCTTCTGTGGAAAGATGGAGCGATGCTGATAGTGACGACGCCAAGAGCAGGCGGAGGAGGGAAGGAGTGGTAACATCCCAGAAGAGGATCATCGGATTCGTGAGCTCTCAGGCATCGATTGTCACAGTAAACTACGCATTCCGAGAACTTCGGAGTTTAACTACAAACAACCCTGTCTAGGAAGCGATGTTTCCTTTAGTGGAAATCTCAACAAGCGCTTCACCCCTAGGGTGAGAGGCCATCTTCCAGAAATACCAGACATTCTTTGCCATGCACAGTCACTCCAGCTGTACCAACATTACCCGTTGTACATGCTTCATTTCCAGCCTGTTTTAAATCTCGTAGTATCTCGCCTACTTCGGGGTTCATCGGGGTGGATTCGGCTTAATTACTAGTTAATGACTCCATGAATTGGCTTATTTGTGGAACTACTCTATGTATTATTGCCATACCCATCAATGGGAACATGCTTTCCAATCGAAGTGCGCTCTTACATACAATCCTTCAGCGTTGATCAGAAGGGCTAAACATGCCAAATCCCATAGGCAGATGGGCTACAACAGCGGGTCACACCCCTGTCGATCAGTTTCTGCTATAACATGGCATACTGTGGTGTAAACACCATGGGCATGTCCACGTATAATAAAACCAGAACAAGAAATCAAACAAACCTTCCATTACAAGTCACCAGAGAATTCTGTAAGCCACATCCAAACAAACTAAACCAAACCACCCTCCGACCAAAGAGTTTCACCGGCACCGTGTGACCTCTGACCTACCGTTCCCGTCCATTACATTCTGTGATCACAGAGCAAAGCGCCCGCAGGGACACTAAATGGACCCCCCAATAAACACCACCCAAATACATTAGCGTGGACACAACACAGAACGGCCTGAGGGAAGCAGACGGGATCAGATCAGGCGGATACCATTAAAGAAATCATTCACACCATCAGATTAACAGAGATTTATTTAATTCTAGCCAAACCTGTCAGCATCTGTTTGGATTTGCAGCCGATTGCCAGACTTAACTAGAACACTGTTGTGGCTGCATCACAAAACCACAAAGCATAGCTAAAATCTTCTAAAGGAGGCAGTCTGCATTGGGTGGCAATTGTGTTAGGAAAGGGTGAAGGATTACAATCTGAGGGAGAAACAAACAGCATAAAGGAGATTTGACTGCTTTCTGTCCTTGCTGATAAAGCACGCGAGAGATCCGGCTGAATATTCATTAAAGGAACTTTCCGACATTGACATGCGTCAACCCCCCTCACCCCGCTAAACCGAACGGGAACAAAACCACGAAACTTTAACCACTAATCTCCACAAGAAACATGCAGTATATCCAAATATCCCACGCATTATTCACTAGTGCACTAGCTACTACTGGATACTACACTTTTGACTAGATTTAGACCAGGATGCATGGCTTGGGTCACTGGGGCCGGAGTCTGGAGTCATGTCTGGCCTGCCTGCCTTGTCCGCTAGCCGGGGAGTGTCGAGTGGGGCGGTCTGGCTGAAATGGGCTTCGGTCCTCGTGATCTTGACTCGTGCATCCTTGCCTTAGAATAAGGGGCAGAGCTGGGGGTTCATAGTCAAAGAGTCTTATGGTGATCAGAGACGTTGGGTTGCTGTCTTCTGCCTCCTGTGGGGTTGCCAATGTCTCATGTGATCCCTCTTGGCTGTGTTTCCTACCAGTTCTCCTCTTTCTAGCTATGCTGCTATAGCTAATGCTGCCGGGGTCTCATGCTACACTTGGCATCAGTGATTGTTAATAAACCACTGTGCTCTTAATCAATAACTAATTACACTTTCTGTTTTCTCTCCGAGCTGTGTTCCGGCAGTTCCAGCCCCACACATGATGTTCATCTGCTGGAGCTCCAGTCAAGCTGCTTCAGTCATCAGCTCCAGCCCCATCATACCCCGGCCACTTAATGCCGATGTGCATACTTCACATTTTATTCGAACTTTGACTCCATGACTTTAGTTTCGCTCTTAGATTTATCATCTACGCCGCCCAAGGAGGTTGGGTCCCTTTTTGAGTCTTGGTCCTGCTAAGGTTTCTTCCTATTACTCAGGGAGTTTTTCCTTGCCACTGTCGCCCTAGGCTTGCTCAATTTGGGATTGGACGTAGTTATTAGGAGATAATCTAAACTTGTACAGTTGCTTTGAGACAATGCTCCATTGTAAAAAGCGCTATATAAATAGATCTGACTTGACTTGACAACCCCATACTGAGTCACTTTATATATTCCTTTAATTCTTTTAATTCATTTCCAGATTATTTGCTGATGAGACCTTTAAAAGTGCAATATTTTTTTTTTCCCCTAGGAATGCATGTGAGCTCGGGTTGCCAGTTAGAGATTCACTAATATTTCAGCCGGAAAATGAGCCAAGCAACAACGTCTGAGGTCCCGGAGTGGTCAGGACCCTATCCCTATTTACTTTGTACAGACAGAATCCAACACCTTGCCAGAGGCGGGATCCGAACCACTAATGTCTGAATCGCTCCATCTCTGCATAAGCCCTTCTTTCTTTCTCTTTCTCTCTCTCTGCACTCTCCTCCTCTGCACTCATTCTCTTCTCAGCCCCCGCAGCTCGCCCTATAACGCATGGAATGTGGTGTTGTTCTTTTCTCTTTTCCGCGTCTCTCCCTCCACGATATTCATTTCCTTCCTTTCTCTCTGTGCATGACAGTTTGTTAAAAAATGCCTCGTTAAATTTGTCCTCTGTTATGACGTCTTTAAAGTAGAACTATTGACTCGTCGATGATCTTCGCTTTGGTTCTCACCATCAGGAGGAGGCGGGGGGAAGTCGTCCTGCTCCATGCTGGATGTTGGCTTCTCACGCTTGGCTCTGGTGGGCTTTCACACCGACACCTGGCACACAGAGACGGGCATTAGACGTGTAAAAGAGACACTCTAGCATATTTGTGTAAAGACTTTTTGCATATAAAGCGCCTCATGGGACTGGTTTCACACTTAAATTGAGCAGACTGAGGATTCATCGCAAAGAGTTAATCTAACAGCTTTTATCAGAAATGATGCTTTGTATCGCCACAGTCCTTTATTATACAGTATAACCCAGCCTGTGGTGTAACGGCGGAGAGGGAAAGATGGAGAGGGAAAGACATTCCACCCTCGCCCCTGTGAGATCTTTAGACCGACAGTACAGCATTCTCTCTCTCTCAGGCACACACACCACATACAGTACTGCAGTAGGTTAGAGGAACAGTGATGTCATTCTGCAAAACAGAAGTCTCATTGTTGGAACCTCTCCGCTAACCGAGGTCACGGGGTCAATAGGAGCCGAGGCAGCACGGGACTCGTCCTCGAACACGATATCGTCCCGGCGCACATGCTACAGATACTGCATTGTAAAGGGCATCATAAAATAATTGCACCCAACACACAACAGGCCTAAAGACAAGACCCAGACCCAAAGCAGATGCCGTGGCATGACCTGCAGAGGACTGGCCAAGTAAGAAATCCCATAATGGTCTACATTTCCTCCAACAAAATGGATGCCAATGGACGTTCTACAAACAAGGGTTCACAAACTTTTGTAATGATCAAAATCCACTATTAGTACTTCAACGACACCACA
Source organism: Ancistrus triradiatus (assembly GCA_025084515.1). NCBI lineage: Eukaryota > Metazoa > Chordata > Actinopteri > Siluriformes > Loricariidae > Ancistrus > Ancistrus triradiatus. The sequence continues at coordinate 8,053 of JAJAGP010004891.1, read as the reverse complement.
GTTGGTGGCCTAAAGTACGATCCAAGGCAATAAAATTGTACGATATTACGCTTTTAATGGTCTCAACAGCAAATAAGTGGTCAGGAACTGAACAAGAATGAAACAAATAGATAGAGTAACTTAGCATGGGATAATCTTTACCTTTGATTTCCTTAAATGGTTAAGTCTTGTGTCAAAGGGTTGACCTATTTTCCTAATAACGTGAAATGAAATAGGGATTTGCTGTACCTTTAGGGTCTTGTAAATTTCAAAACAGCTGCAGTCAGCCTGACGAAGACCAGCTATCTGGGTTCTGACAGAAAACCCTAAATGACATTTTGCAAATCACAATCACAAAACACTATGCTTTTGTACGAATTTCCATTTCCAGCTCCCCCCTAACATTTAACAGCAGCAAGAACAGAGTTGAACAAATGGTGCCACAGGTCTCAGTGTTTTTTCTTAGTTACTTGGACAGTTTCTGACCACAGATGTGTTGTTAGGGCCATTCAAAGCTTACTATCTTGCAATTTGATGTACAGCCCATTTTTCGTCCAAGAGTAGAGTTAAGGAAAAGTTTGCAGACGACCTCAAGGTGTTGCCCTGGCCTGCAAATTTCACAGATCTCAATCCAGTGTGTGTGTGGGATGTGCTGGAAAACCGAGTCTGAAACTGCGTTAAAAATAAATCCCTCATGTTCAGAAAGGTTTGGCTGAAGGATTCCATAGGGTCAGATGTAAGCCGAGTCGCAAACAGTAAACATTTAAAGCATTTTCTTGGCTTTCTAGAGGGTGAGTATTTATATTTGCACTGCTTTATATTTTAACTTTTCTTCCATGTGTATTTTGACAATATACAAACTTAGTTCCAAATGAGGGTTTAATACTGTCTTACATGACTGACTAAAAATCTAGGCCACTAGAACTGGGAACTGAGCGCAGCCAGAAACAAACGATTCCTTGCTCAGCAGGAACCACAAACCTACAGACAATGAGAGAAGCAGAAACAGAAAAAAAGAAAAGAGATAAAGAGAAACAGCTGCTTGTTTAGTCTACGGGCTCTTTGAACCTCAGCGCTGTGCTTTTCGGAGCGTTTCGGGACGGCGTGCTGACATCGACACCCAAATGTGGGTTATTACGAGTCAGAAATAGGGCTGATGCAACGTCGGACCTCTGCCAATTACAGCGTGCGAAGTGAGAGCTTATTAACGCCGAACTGTTCGGCTGCAGAGCAGAAGCCCTGGGTTTAGTGAGTGTGAATAATGATATACAATTACTGCTAGATTATTCTCCATATTCGGCTAGACACAGGCTCCTTTAGTCCAATAGTTATCCACTTGAGCCTCAAGGCTTCTTCTTTATCAGAATATGGAGTTCTTTTACGAGAATCTGATAGAAGGCAGGCTGGCCAAGGGATCGTCTTCCTGCTGGTGTAACAACGGCCAATCTCTGATCGCTGGGACCGCAAGGGTGGCGGATGTAAACCTGCGCATTCCTTTGGTGCATATAGGAGCCGTGCATGAAGTAGGGGGTACTGTAAGACTTGGCAACATTGGGAGATAAATGACAAAAAAGAAGCTTTTACAAAAAATAAGTTGACTTATCATCTCATATTTCATGGCTGTAATGAGGAAAGTGTACAACAGGTTCATTACATAGCCAAAAGTTTGTGGACACCCATAAGTTAGGGTAAAACGTGGATATTTGCCTGAAAAGGCTTTCCAATTGACATGCCCTGGCTCAAGCAGGTAAGGTTTAGTAGAAAGTCAATGAACTGACTTGTTGGAGGTGGAAACCTAGGAGAATGTCACTGAGCCGTTTAACGCAAATCATTTCATGTCACCATTTGTCCTTGGAGGTTCCTTTCTTGTGTGCTTCATATTATAATCCTACTAGCAATGAGTGTGGCTGAAATAACAGGGATTCAAATGACGTCTACATACTGTTGGACATATGTTTTAAGTCAAAAACAGTCAGTGAGACCGGACACGACTCGCGCGTCTGGTCCACAATAACACGTCTGGTGTTTGCACTGATGTAACATTCAGGGAATAGCGTGTAGGAGGATTTAAGCTTCTGTTCTGAGCTGTGTGTTCAGTACGGTAAGGTGAACATCAGTCCAACGTTTGGACAGCAAAAATGATGACCTGCGTACACAAAATGGTTCAGAGCAATGATTCTCAGAGTAACTTGGGATCCGTTTGGGATTCTAAATGTGGTGCTGTTCCTCCAAGGTCTTGAGATGTGAGTAAGTCATAGATGAAGGTTTGGTAGGTGTGTGAGCGGGACAGAACAAGCCTGGGCTAAGATTGGGCTAAAGCTAAATCATACATGAAGTAATGGAGCTTTTGGGCAGGGCTTCTCAGCACTGTAGTCAAGGTAGCTGGACTTGTTTTGCCATTTCTCGTGATGAGCAGCATCCCCTGTGCTAAAACCGGCCGGAGCATCTCACTGTTCAGACATCTGATTGTTTATCAGGTTAGATGTGCTGTTTCCGTTACTATTTAAGTAGTCCATTATTTTCCAATCCAGCCAGTTTTATTGACTCTTTCTTACAGATACGTCCTCAAATCTACCAACAAACTCTATATACGCCCCGGCTTCGCTGTATTCTGGTTACCATGACAACCCTACCTGCTGTAGCTCCACGGTCCAGTTTCCTCGGTCCCTTCTAGTCCATTAATTCTGCGTCACAGCCCCCTAACATCCTGTTTTTTGGGGTACGTTCCACACAGAAGCCCCTTCCAACTGAGATCCTTCCCGACGCCGTCACGTTCTCCTGGCTCACAGAACCAGGGAGGAGAAGGTCGACCTTGATGACACACGTTCATACACTCTGAAAGGAAACGCTCAGGCACGGCGTGGCGTGTTATAACAAGCCACCCGAGACGACGTAGCAGCTGAGCGCTCGGGAAGGAAACAGTCATTTACGGATTGGGGTTAATGCGAAGAATTTGTTTTCGCCACGCTCGACACACGGGGCAAGTCGGCAACATGGCGGTAAACAGTAGTTTCAGTTTTGGACGAGACAAAGGCGTCGGTGCTGAACCTGATCATTTAGAGCCAGAGAGAAACACCGACATGAAAAAGTGTTTGTCTAAGGGAGTTGTTGGAATCAAGTGAAACTTTAGATGTGTGAATGTAACGATGATATGTGTAAGGGATTACATTTTAGAGCGAAAGGATAGGTTCATTGGGGGAAAACTGGTGGGCAGGTTCCGTCTGGCATCCTGTGGCACATTTGGTGATAAATCTGGCAACCGGGCAGGCCAAGGAAGGTGCAATCTGGTGGAGACATTCCTTGGAAACCCTTGCTGCTGAAAAATGACAGAGAGGCAACAGGTGGCCGCAGGATGTCCTGCACATATCGCTGAGCTGTTAGTGTCCCTCGTATCACTCCTAGGGGTGACCTTGTCGCATGCGATGACTCCCCAGATCATCACACCAGCAGTCGGGCCAGCGTGTCGCTCCACGGCAAAGGCAGGCTTGAAGCGCTCGACGGTCATCGGATCCCAAACAGAACCTGGATTCGTCGCTAAAGACGATACGGTTCCAGTCCGACTTTTCTCGTTCAAGACGCAACTGCAAACCAAGGTAGCATTTCTATCTGGGTGCATTTTTTGTCAAAGAGTATATTTTTGTCGTTCAGTACAATGGCTTTGTAACCCTTTCTAAAGGCTGGCACACAGCTGTGGACTCTGTGGTGTGCTGTGACCTCGGTGCCAAATAACATCTTACAACAGGATGCGCTTCAGACAGGACACAGGGCTGATGAATGCCGATCTCCACCCAAGTGCTCCTCTGATTCACGCACTTTCCCCTGCCCATCAAGGTCTGGTCAGACAACATAATAATCTCGAATTCCCCATCATTTCCTTCACCATCATCTTCATGGGGAACACGATCCCGTGATGACGACCCTAAGGACTATCGATCATACTGACCTTTGACTTCGCTACAGTTTGGCGGGTGCTTTCCACACAGATCACAAACAAGAACGATTATTTAGCTGGATCTGAGACCCACTCGCCAGCTCATTAGATAATGCCGTGGGCAGGACATTAAACCAGACTACAGATTGATTTTAACCCACACGTCATACATGAATCGGTGTTTGAGGCACCGAGCCAAACTGCAGAAACATTTTAGACAAAACACTAACATCAGCTGTTATCAGCTCAGATTATGGAATGGGGCGACCTGGTGGAAACCCTAAAGTTTGGAAGTTTGGCCATTTGTCTTATTAAACATATCAGACAGACACGGCAGTTGATTTCCATTATGCTTTCATTCAATCGATCTTTGCTCCAGTCGTAAAGCTTATTACACTCCTGTGCTTCTTCCTAAATAATGCAGACAGGCATTTTATTCAATATGTCATTTATCTGTTAATACAGTGGTGCTTGAAAGTTTGTGAACCGTTTAGAACTTTCTATATTTCGGCATAAATATGACCTAAAATATCATCAGATTTTCACACAAGTCCTAAAAGTAGATAAAGAGAACCCAGTTAAACAAATGAGACACAAATATTATACTTGGTCATTTATTTACTGAGGAAAATGATCCAATATTACATATTAGTGAGTGGCAAAAGTATGTGAAATCAGAGTCAGGTGTTTTTAATCAATGGGATGACAATCAGGTGTGAGGGGGCACCCTGTTTTAATTAAAGAAGAACCTGCTCTCTTCACAACACATGTTTTGTGGAAAGTGTATCATGGTACGAACCAAAGGAGATTTCTGAGGAGCTCAGAAAAAGAGTTGTTGATGCTCATTCAGGCTGGGAAAAAGGTTACAAAACCATCTCTAAAGAGTTTGGACTTCCACCAATCCACAGTCAGACAGATTGTGTACAAACGGAGGAAATTCCAGACCATGGTTTACCCTTCCCAGGGAGTGGTCGACCAACAACGATCACTTCAAGAGCAAGACGTGTAATAGTTGGAGAGGTCAACAAAGGACCCCAGGGTAACTTCTAAGCAAATGAAAGGCCTCTCTCACATTGGCTAATGTTAATGTTCATGAGTCCACCAATCAGAAGAACACTGAACAACAATGGTGTGCATGGCAGGGGTTGCAAGGAGAAAAGCCCACTGCTCTCCAAAAAGAACATTGCTGCTCGTCTGCAGTTTGCTAAAGAGATCACGTGGACGAGCCAGAAGGGCTATTGGGAAGAATGTTTTGTAGACAGATGAAACCAAAATAGAACTTTTTTGGTGAAAAGAAAAGCGTGTACGGAGGAATGGGGCTAAAATTCCTCCAAGCCGGTGTGCAGGACTGATCAACAGCTACAGGAAACGTTTAGCTGCAGTTATTGCTGCACAGGGGGGTCACCACCAGATACTGAAAGCAAAGGGTCACCATACTTTTGTCACTCACTAATATTGTAATTTGGATCATTTTCCTCAATAAATTAACGACCAAGTATAATATTTTTTGTCTCATTTTTGTTTAACTGGGTTCTCTTTATCTAACTTTTAGGACCTTGTGTGAAAAAACAGGAAAAAATTCTAAAGGGTTCACAAACTTTAGCACCCACTGTATTTTACTTAGTTCCTGTTTTTTTGAACTATTACTACAAGCTTATTTAGATAAATTAGGTTCTTTGACCCTTTTTGAGTCATGGTCCTCCCACGGTTTCTTCCTTATAACGTTTAGGGATTTTCCTTGCCACTGTCGCCCTAGGCTTTCTCAAGCTGGGATTGGACCTAGATATTAAAATATAAAGATCATCTAAAATTGTAAAGCTGCTTTGAGACGATGCTCCGAGACAGAAGTCTGACTTTGACTTGACTACTGACTTACATAGTGCCTTTATTTCTGCACCCTATACGCTACCTGTTACTCATAACATCATTTCATTTTCGAACCTCCTTCAACGTGTCAGTGAGCATCGAGAAATGTCAGAGATGAGTCAACATTCTCTCGCCAGCGCTGGATGATCGATGCTAGCCTGGGCCTGGCAGTAAATATTATTACACGCATAGAGAACGGAAACAAAATGTTCCACTGAAAGTGTAGCCCCGAGGCATCGGACACAGCAGAGCAGCGCTGATCACTGTACCGATCGATACGTACTCACTGAGTGTAGCATCTTTATGATATCTCCTTCGACTGCATGCTTGGTTCTGTTTCGAATCACTACACTGGCAAATACTCTGTTTATCCTTCCATGTCATCATTAGCAGCCCATACTGGATTTGTCCCAAACCACAGACCCTATTCCCTATACAGGTCACATAAACCCCATAAGGGCTTTAACCCAGCCAAGAGTGTGTCCAAAACCACACCTTATTTACTAAACAGAGCCAAATACCTCACCTATAGCAGCCCACTGTGGACATGTCCCAAATCTACCACCTAACGCTGAAGGCCTCAATATGAAAAGCAACCATGACCTCAATTAGCCACCTGATACAACGAAAACAGAGGGTGTAGCTCAGAAATCAAGTTACGTTTCTTCATTCACTTTCTTATCCGCTTGGTCCTGGAGAGTCAGTGCCCAGACGGCAGGAACAACCCTAGACAGGGCGCCAATCCATCGCAGGGAACACCGATTAACCTAATGAATGTCTCTGGGCTGTAGGAGGAAACCAGAGTGACTGGTGACTATTTGGACTCGCTCCTGTTCTAGTAGTAATTCCTAAAGTACTTTTTCAAACACCTTTCAACACTTTTCTTCTCTACTTTATTATACTCTTCATAATATTTCCATTTAAATGAGATAACTTGGTTAAATCTTACATCTAACATCTAAGCCACACAAGCATCGGACTGTGGTGGCCTAGCGGTTAGGTACTGGACTCTGGACCAGAAGGTCCAGGGTTCAAATCCCACCTCTGCCACTGTTGGGTCCTTGAGCAAGGCCCTTAACCCACAATTGCTTGGATTGTAAGACTGTACCAATTGTAAGTCTGCTAAATAATGTGAATGAATGTAAGCATATCGGGTTCCCTTTTTTGGGGCTTGGTCCTCCCAAGGTTTCTTCCTGATCACGTTTATGGAGTTTTTCCTTGCCACTGTCACCCTAGGCTTGCTCAGTTTGGGATTGGACTTATAATTTGGAAGATAATCTGCTTTGAGACAATGCTCCATTGCAAAAAGCGTGCTAGAAATAAAGCTGACTTGACTTGACTAAAAAAAGCCCATGGTCTTGACGCAGCCCTCTACAGCAAACCAATCTCAGCTGGCATTCAATCACAGCACACACACACACACACACACACACACACACACACACACACCTGGGCAGCTCTCGCACTCAACTGTGATGCCGGTATTTGAGGAATGTGTAAAATCTGGCCGTGCTGAATCTGTATTTATAGAGCTGATTGCTGTGGGTGAGCTCGCTCTTCCTCAAAGGCCTCGGATATTTGCTAAGCAAATTAGCATCAGTGAGAGTCCGGACCTTCCCCCGGGCGCTGACGCAAAGTGACTTGGACGAGCAGACACAAGGGTGCAGGGGTTCATTCGGAGAGCTCAGGGACGAGCGGAGCGTCAATGGGAGTGTCCGAATTCGTCTACCGCCCTCACACGCTCTGTTCCCTATAATCGAACGGCACCCTAAATAGTACGTAGAACGTAGGGAATAGTATTTAAGGCACTGTTTCAGACGAGGCCCAAAGCAGGGACGCGTCACAGGATGTGATGTCATACGAAAGGCCGCCGTAGTGGTGCATCTTTGTCGGCTCCGCATCCACCACATCCCAGAGGTGCCCTGTTGGACGGCGATCTGGTGGCTTCAAAGGCCAGGAAACTTGCTGTCATGGACACGGAACCAGTTGGAGATGCTTTCATTGGGGCACACAGGGTCAGCAGCAGTACTCAGATAGGCTGTGGGGTTTCAACGATGGGGATCCAAAGTGTGCCAAGGAAATAGAACAACAGCACACCAGCAGCAGCCTGAATCGTCGATCCAAACCAGCCTCCGTGCTGTCGTGTCGTTCTGCTGCTGTAGCCCTTCTGCATCAAGGTTCGACGTGTCATGCGTTTAGTAACAAGTGGTTATTCGAGTTCCCGTTTCCTTTCTATCACCTCGAAGGCATTTTCGCCCACAGAAACGGGTGGGTATT
>JAJAGP010004890.1:11931-41207 GCA_025084515.1 Ancistrus triradiatus | reverse complement strand
ACCACACAGGATACCACTCCTGTCAGCTAAGGATAGGCAACTGAGGCTACAGTTTGCGCAGGAAGAACGTTTGGAAATATTGGCAAAAACGTAGCTTGGCATGATGAATGTTGATTTCTGTTCTGACATTTGGATGGTAGGGTCAGAATTTGGTGCAAACAACAAGAAAGCACGGATCCATCCTGCCTCGTATCAACAGTTCAGGCTGATGGTGGTGTAATGGTATAGGGGATATTTTCTTAATACCAATTGAGCATTGTTTAAACACCACAGCCTACCCGAATATTGTTGCTGACCATGTCCATCCCTTTATGTACTATCTTTATGCACCATGTCACAAAGCTCATATCATCTCTAACTGGTTTCTTGAACATGACAATAAGTTCACTGTACTTAAATTGCCTCGACCGTCACCAGAGCTCAGTCTAATAGAGCACCTTTGGGATGTGGTGGAACAGGAGATTCACATCAGGGATGTGCAACCGCCAAATCTGCAGTAACCACGTGATGCTGTCATGTCAGTTTGGATGCTATCATGTCAATATGGACCAAAGTCTCAGAGGAATGTTTCCAGGACCTTGTTGAATCTATGCCAAGAAGAACCCTTCCTTCAAATATTTTGACAGTTAAATTTTAGTGCAGACTTGGACTTGGGGCTTCACACAACCCCCCACCCTCGTTTCCCTGATGGAAGGTGTCTCAGGGCACAAACCTAGGCTTAAGGGTGCCCAGAACCAAACACAATGTGACAGGGTCAGGAAAATAACCCAGAGGAAACTGTGTCCAGAACTAGAAATGGGCATCACATGCCTACTACACACAAACTTCACCTCACCTTGAGATATGAACCAGAGTGGCCCTGCAGTAGAGCACTGGTTAGTAAATCCCGATCAGCCTGGTTCATATCCTGCCTCTGATGATGTGAGGTCTTCCGGTTATGGAGTTGCATTGTTGTTCCTGGCACTGGTGTCAAGTTCAGTTGGTTCCGCTGTCACCTTAAAGGTCTCGCCGCAGTTCGTACATGTTCCAGATCTGTGTTTTTGGTTTTTCCACCCCGAGCGGGAAACAGGTCACTCTGCCCAGTGGTGGCCCCACTGGTCCCAATATTTTCTGGGATTTTATCGATACCGATAATTCAATGATACTTTGGCAGTGGATACCTTGGGTCGAAAGTATTCAGAAGTCATTTCAACCCGTCTCTCTCGACGTGTCTTTCACGATGTTACTGGTAACAGTATTTGTCTTGCCATCTGTTGCTTTTCTTGTCACGAGGCACTTTTTCGCACAATGATTCCACTAAGGCTTGCTGAGTGTGTTTTCGTGCTGGTACCTTGGCTGGTTTAAGCCAGTCATGGATTCCCGAAGTTTGTCTTCATAGTCATATATAATCTTCATTTTCTGCATGGTGGTTAGTTTGCAATTGGTGAAACTTGTTAGTTGATGAGCTGTCTTTGAAGGCATCTGATTTCCGATATACAGTAGTTTGCAGATCTGTTGAGCAACCTTTTCAAAGCCAAGAGGGGTCTGCGGTAGCCTAGCGGGTAAGGTACAGGACTCTGTACCAGAAGGTCCAGGGTTCAAATCCCACCTCTGCCACTGTTGGGTCCTTGAGCAAGACCCTTAACCCACAATTGCTTGGACTGTAAGACTGTACCAATTGTAAGTCGCTCTGGATAAGGGCGTCTGCTAAATGCTGTAGATGTAAAATGTAAATGTCTGTATTTTGTCTCGGTTTGTTCGCTCATGTTTAGCTTCAGTCACGTGCTTTTAGAGAATGCTAGCTTGATTTGTGGTGCTAGCACGTCGCGTGCACTCAGTGCACATGCACAGTTGTCTTATCCTACCTGGCTACGTCAGTGAGCTCTTAAGGTGTGTTTTTTGCAAAGCGAGTGGCAAGCTCGGTCATTTCAGCTCAAACAACAATTAAGATATCATTGTAGACGATACGTATCGCACACTGCTACCTACACACCTTAGGTCAAAAAGCCGCAGTTATTTTTATTTACCATTTGTATTTTTGTGCAGGAATGGAATGTTAGTGCCCTACACTTCCTTTGTCGAGCCCCTGTCTTTTTGTATATTTTCTAAGCACCCGGTCTGCACATCCACTTTCAGAAATTGCCAGCTAGTGAGGCTCTTATGGGGGTTAATGAAGAGTCCAGCTCCATGTGAGAGTAATTGGGTCTGCGAGGCTCAGTAATAGGGGTGCCGCGGGTACCTACGTGGTGTCCCCCTACACTCGAACCTGCACAACCCACCCACCCTCCGTACAAAGAGTGTTCGGGTCCAGCGCATGAAGAATGATTGCCAATAAAACGTTTGATTGAGAGGAGAGCGGTGCGTGAGCCATAAACAGGCTGGATTCTGCCCTTTAATTTCGCCACCTCCAGAGAATTGCTTTTGCTTTGCCGCAGAACGAGCCCGCACACACCAGCGGTTAGTTGTCCGCCCTAGGAGAGGGGATTTAATTTAGAGTGTGTGTGTGTGTGTGTGTGAATTTTGTGCTCCCGAGGACAAAGAAGAAGGGCTTTTCATTGCGAATTCTCACTATTCTGGAAGCCGCCTCTGTGCTGATAAGGGGGAAAAAAACAATCATTTCATACTGCAGAGTAAATTGGCTGCAGTGCAACGTAGATGGCTGCAGCGGCGCCAAGAACGGAGCGGGTTTCTAATTTAGCCTCTCCTGCAGTTTCTGCATGGAGTGTTGCCACTCCTCACGCGTTACATCTGGCGTGTCGAAATAAGCTAGCCTGGGCTATGCTGCATAAAGTAGTTGACTAGCTGTTATGTTATCGTGTGTAGTGGATGTATTATTGATGCAAGCATACCTAGCCTGCTTTGTGAATCATGCTGCGTATTTTGGCTCGGTGTTCGGCTTAATGGTCCAGGTGGATACCAGAGACATTATGTATGCGTGTTTGCGCTGGTGTGCGCTAGTATGTGTGTCAGCTGCAAGTTTTGATAAAAGGTTAGAGCCGGAACATATATCAGACGCACAACAGTACGGTAATAAAAGGCCGTCCGTGGAGCTGTTTCTCTTCTGGGAATGGCACGCGTTTTACAGCTTCTCTGACAGCAAGATAAAGTACTCATCCAATTAAAAAAATATTTGGACACATACCTTCCATCAAGAGTCTCTGCTTTCTGCGTTTAAAGCCCTTTTTTTTTTAACCTATTTCTATTGTCTATTAGAATAATTGTGTTATATTTAACCTACCACAATATATTTTCCCTATAATGTTAGTATGGCCGGATAATGCGTTTGGGCTTGTGTAGGGCTTTTGTGCTTTTGCCTCCTTCGTATAAATGCATCGCCCTGATTAATTCTTAACCCATTTGTCCAGCCTCCCCTTCAAAAATAGATGCAGGCTTTATTTTCTCCCTCCTTCTCCCCCCCGCCTTTTTACAGATTGCATTAAAATTAAATTCTCTCTTGTTGTGAAAAGAGGCGCGCGTTAAAAATAATTGGATGTGGGAGAGAACAAAGGGCCGTCTCCCCTTCCTTGGGCTGCACAGCCCGTTAAGGCGTTGATTCCGAGCACGCCGCATTGTTCTGCTGTCTGCAGCCACCCCCCCCAAACCAGACACTCAGCACTGGAGAAGTCACTTTTAATGTCTGATAATCAAGGTGAATTTTCAAAAAGCTGCCATTTTCAAATGACGTTGTATACATTATGTGGGGAGACGGCGAGGCTTTCAGGGAGAGGTGGGGCCCGCTGGTTATGCACAGTGAAAGAGAGACACCTAATGGCGGCCAGCAGGACGGCAGGCTCTCCGGGGTGGGAAGAAGGAGGGAATGTAGGCAGAACGGGGTTCATCTCGTTGGTATGCAAATTTGCATTTGATGGAACGAAGTGTGTGTGCTGTGAGTGTATCCAAAGCCATCTGTGCAACAGGCACGGTTTGTTTTAGGGAAGCAGAGATGCAGCTCAGGGTTGGGTTTGAAAACGGCTCTGATCTGAGCTGGTCAGAGTCTTGTAATGAGATGGTGTAATATCTCCAGTTTGTTCGAGATTCTCCACATAATGCCTTATGGCTGCATCCAGTGCACTGCAAAGAGCATTAGAATATCTGATGGACTAACATGACACCCGAAGCAGTCATGAACCTGTGTCTCTGCTCGACCTGAAAGCTTCTCTAGTATTAGAGGAATAGCTATTTTTTCCCGCAGTGTCACGCATGTTGTACCACTTCTTTTACTGCAGCGCTGCACCTATCGATTATGTTGCTATATATATACAGCATGGAGGTTGTAACAATAAGAGAGGTTTCTGCAGGTGAGGTAAAATAGCAGCCCCAGGTGCCCATCTGCCATTGCTTCTGTCCAGTAATGGCTAAATGGGTCTGATTGTAAGATTCACGTCCATACTCGATGCCTAAAATGGGTGCATCTACACTACATGTCTTGAATATGACAATATGACGTTGGTATTAATGAGGAGGATTACCTGATTTAAAAAAAATAAATATTGCTGCATGATATGTGAAATATATGTGGTATGTGAAAGATTAAATGTAGAATTTGATTGTGTTTAGTTGTTGAGCGTATAATATTAAAGTGCCAAATCCAGAACAAACATTACAAACACATTTGCGGTGAATAAAGGGAAGGTGACAGCAGTCTGTTTCTGAGCCATCAAAAAACGTCATTTAGTGCTGCAGCTAAGTTACTGACCTATTGACCAGAAAGTCCAGGGTTCGAATCCAAGCACTGCCAAAGCTGGGCTTGTACCTTGTGAAAATGGATCGGTTCTAAAGTTGATCTTGATAAGTACACATAAAATGTCTTAGATTCTTTATTCATGTAGTTAATGTTAATATCTTGTTACTGACTATTGTGCGGTCCTTGGTCCATCTGCCATGCCATATTCCCTAAACAGGGGTAGGTACTGGAAAGGACTTGACGCAGAGGTGGGCAATATGACGATATTTTATCGTATCGTGCCTCATTTTGTTATTGTGATAGACCGTATGCTTTTCTGAGCATGTCGAGGATATTGTCAGCACTTAAAGAACACTGACCAATTGCATGTTTCATTAAAAAAGTCTAATTCTGTTTAAAACGTCTTTAAATGTTGTGATATTATATTTTTATATCGTCCAACCCTAACTTCACGATACGATACACATCACGATACACTGAGATATATATTGTACATGGTTCACTGAAAATATAAAAAACAGCTGAAGTACAAGTTATGGTGTATAATCGAAGTCGTCTTAATAAATCAAATTGATAATTCTCGATAAATCTCGATAAATCTGCTCGAGCGGAGATTGTAGCTACACCTCATTTAAAATGTTTTTTCTCTTCCTTCAAAAAAAAAACAATATTTTGAGCTAAATATCGATATATTGCTATATCGATATTTAGCCCTACTCCCCATTATACCAAAAATGTGGACACCCCAAGTCAAGTGACGTATTTTGTCAGAGCATCTATTCATACCTGCAACATGTGGCTGATTTGTACTTCAGAATCTAATCTTGTACTGCTTTATTTTTCCCGAACATTAGTGTTTTGTTGCTCTCGTGAAACACATTGTGTATTCGGAAATTGCTTTGTGTTGTGATACATTTCTGGCATTTCAACAACACTAATAAGTTCACATGTGCATGCTCGCCGTGTCCACAGCGACTAAGTGAAACCGCAGAGCTTTCAGTGCGCTGTGACACATAGTCAAAATGGAAAAACAAGAACAAAGACTAGAGACCATTGGTAAAGTTTTTTATCGCTCCATCTCTGTTTTGCAGAAATAAATGGCAGCATAAAGAGCCTTTGGTCTGGCGTGTGTTTTTGTCATCGATTCTCTAAGCCGTAGGGTTTGTTTTAAAGCACCTTGTCTTCTGAGGACAGACTTAATGCATCGGCATCTTGGTGAGAGGAGCGCTGAGCCTCATCCTTAAGATGCCTTATGCTTTCTAAGATGGATTCCCCTTTGCTTGCATACGTGTTTGTGAGAGAGACGAAGAGAAAGCTTCTCCTCTGAGGCGATGTCATGCGTAAATACTCTCGGAATGGAGAGAGCTCTTTTAATAGGGCACTGTCCTAAGTTGTCAGTGGTATTTGTTGGTGCCACTCTCGTTCACTCTAGCTGAAGCCGCACCCTGCTTTTAATCGACTGGTTTTACAATAAATAAGCAGATTGGGAATAGCAATCAGAGCCCACTTTGTGGCAGCTTGTTCGGTTTTTTTAAGCACCGTTTTTAGTGCAGAGTTTCCCTTTAATTCACATGTTGTATTTTTAGTGTACACTAAACATGTCTGTATACATTTTGTACACATTATTAAAATTATGACACTGCTATTCATTAGTGATGTTCTTGCAGTCTGTTTGAAATGTACTTCCTGGCCAAAAAAATGCTCACACTAATTTTCGCTGGACCGCCTTTAGCTTTGATTATGGCACGCATTCGCTGTGGCGTCATTTCCACAAGCTTCTGCAATGTCACAACATTTATTTCTGTCCAGTTGCATTCATTTTTCCCCAAGATCTTGTACTGATGATGGGAGATTTGGACCACAGAGTCTCCTCCAGCACATCCCAAAGATTCTCAGTGGGGTTCAGGTCTGGACTCTGTGTTGGCCAATCCATGTGTGATAATGATGTCTCATGCTCCCTGAACCACTCTTTCACAATTGTACCGTTCTGAAACAGATGAACCACAGGATGTGTCTTTGGACATGGTTGTTTAACAGATGAGAAGCTCCTCAGTGCATCAGTTAGGGTTAAAGAACTTGTTGCCAGCTGAAGCATAATCACCAATGCACTAATTATCAGATGGGAGGCTTGTTTTTAACTGTTTGCTTAGTTAAATCCAGGTGGTGACCTTTTTTGGCCAAGCAGTGTAAATACATTACACAATATACTGTAGAAGCCCACCACCATAGTACCTGGCTTTGAGTTCTGGCTTTGCTTTCCTCTTGGGTCGGGTGTCACATGCAGGCCTGATTGTTGTGTCTGAAACAGAGGACAACTTTTGACGGATGTTCATAGTACCTTAATAGATTTACCTATATTTTGGTACAGCTTGTTGGTGCAAAGTGTCAGACTGTCCATGCCAGTGCTAATATCACACTCTAGGGGTGTGTGATATTGAAAAAAATTGCCCGAATTGGCACAGTGTCTTTCGCGATGTAGCTGGTGACAGCATTTGTTATGCTTTGCCATCTGTTTTTCTTGTTGTAAGGCGTTTTTGCAGAATGACTCTAAGGTTTGCTGAGTGTGTTTTTGTGCTAGTAGGACAGCTGACTCCTGAAGTTTGTCCTAATCTTCACATTCTGCCCAGTGGATAGTTTGCAGGTCAATCTGTCTTTAGTAGCAACCAATTTCTGATGTCTTACGGTTAAATGTAGTGAGATAGATTGTGAGGCTGGTGGTGTCTGTATTGTGTCTCCTCGCTCAGTTTGTTCACTCATTTTTAACTTCAGTAATGTGCTTTTAGGTAGAACACTAGCTTGATTTGAAGTCAAAGATACTTTATCCTCGCTCTAATTGCTCATATCAATGTTCTGTCCTCAATCCAGAGCAGGTATACATGTGGTTTTTGCAGAGTTACACTAAAGCCTAAGATGTTGCTTATTCACTATTGTGTTTGCAAGTTTGAGGGAGATGTTGGACACCCTATAAGATCGCTATACAATGTTTCTACCATAAAGACCTTGCATCTGAAAGCTCAGTTGTGTGTGCATGTGTGTGCATCACCTCTCGTCTAGCACCTCTCCTCCACAGAGACACAGAGCCCTGTATTTGTGTGAGAGGCCATGGGGACTCACATAGTAGCTCACATAGTTTCTGTGCCCCCCACTGGAGAATAACACCACACCTAACCACGCTGTTTAAAAGCTTTTACTTTCGCCTCAAAGCGCTGAGTTATAGAGAACTTGATGTTGCTACTTTCCTTTTGTTTGTCATACTGTGGTGCGATTTGGTTTTCGTTCCGCACAGACGCTTCGTTTTCTGCAGCGGCAATAGATTTTTATCACTCTTATTTCTGGAGTGCTCCTCTTTATGCGTGTTCTGTATCTCGTGAATGACTGGTTCTTGTTGTGTTATATCAGACAGTTGCCGTGCCAGAATGAGGGCCTGGATCAGTGCCACGAGGAGGCAGTGTACGGCCGTGGCTGTGCCAGCATACGCATTAAAATCGGGCAAACACAGGGAAGCACATGCGACGATTATAACACACGAGTTTGCTTTTGATCAATCGTAAATTCTGTAGCATGCTTACTTATGGAATGGTGAGATGCACAGTTGTAGAGGCCATTTGAATGCTGTGGACTCGTTGTCATGTGCACACAGTTTGAGTTGATTTGAGCTTTGTGACATGGCACGTTATCCTGCCGGAAATAGCCATCAGAGGATGGGTACACTGGCCATGAAGGGATGTGCATGGTCAGCAAACATACTCAGGTAGGCTGAGGCGTTTAAACAATGTTCAGTTGGTATTTAAGGATCCCAGAGTGTGCCAATCCCAGTAGGAAATCCCAGTAGATCAGCACTTTCTGAAATACTCGACCCTTAAGTGGCTCTGTGTGCTAGACTAAATGATGCCAATATGCATTTTTTTACATTAATTTATTCATTAAGTTTCTGTTATTCTTAGATTCTGTTTTTTGAATCCCTTTTTTTTTTTTTTTTGGGTCCCTTTTTGAGTCTTGGTCCTCCCAAGGTTTCTTCCTCATAATATTTAGGGAGTTGTTCCTTGCTGCTGCCGCCCTAGGCTTGCCCAATTTGGGATTGGCCCCAGATATGCTCCATTGTAAAAAGCATTCTGTAGAAATCTGACTTGACTTGACACCAGGCTGTCTTTCACCAACAACCATGCCATCTTGAAAGTCACTCAATCACCTTTCTTCACCATTCTGATGCTCGGTTTGTGCTTCAGCAGGTCCTCTTGATCATGTCTAAATGCTTTGGAGTCCTGCCGTGAAATTCAGTGCAATTCAATGATTGGCTGATTAGATATTTGTGTTAACGAGCAGTTGAACCTTATTAGGTGGCCAGTCAGTGTATGCATGAAAACAAAAAAGGAGTTGTAACTGTTACACTTCATCAACAAGTAGAACAGCCAAGTAGTTACAAATAAAATGTTGTAAAATTCAATAAGACTTCAATCCAAAGTGAAAAATATTTCTTTGTTCACGTTTTGCTATAAGGCATTCCATCTCTAGATCTGATGTTAAAAAAGCTAGTGTATTGTATTTGGTATTCATTAGATATGTCAGGGAGAATAGCTAAAGACTGGCCAAGTGACCTGAGAAAGTTAGAGCAAATATGCATGGAAAAAGAGGGTTGAACATTACCACTGAGACGATCCAAAAGCTTCACAGAAGACACACAAAGTTGGAAGCGGGTATAAGGTTTGGCATACAAGTTGTCCAATCTATAGCTTGTACAGAAATTGAGATTTTTCCATATATATTTCACTATTATATTATCTCTCCCTTCCCTTGTCTACAACTGTTTGTAGGCTTAAACATATTCTGCAAATGGTGCTACAGCTCCACATTACAGACGCTCTCCTAATGTAATCTGAGAATCTACATTCTAATTTATACCAGCAGGATCAAATAAATAGTCTGTGGTTAATTATGGGGTTCTAGCTCCTGCACTCGCCTGACGTGATTTATGAAGTGCGAGCCGGCATTCTCCCGCCGCTGCATTCTTTCTCAATTTATTTTTAATATGCTTTTGAATTAATACTGATGGAGATGTCTAAATGATGGGAGAGAGGTGTGTTAATGAGGATGGGCCATGCAGAAGTCTTTCACATGTTTTTCACATCCTTTTATACATATACTTGTTAAGCAGAATTCAGAGGCTTTTATTTGGGGAAAAGGAAAAAAAAAAGAGTACCTACAGACACAAATCAGTGAACGACCAGTCAACATCCATGTAACAGCTTCTGCCGTATGGTCCACAGACATATGGTGCACATGCAGTAAGGAACATTGAGAGTAGTGAAGATTCTTCCATTTTGTATTTTTCCCTGATTCAGTTCATTTAATTTGTAATGGATTTTTTACAATACAAATCATATAGTGAGCATAACAATTTGAGTGGAAAAGTTGACTGGTGTTTGGTATGTTCTCCCGTTTGCTGTAATGATAGCATCATCTCTTGTTTGTGTAAAATCCGACCATGCATGTTATCCAACCACGATTTCACAATGTCCCAAAGAGCATATTATGATGTTCCTGAAATGTTTGCTCCTATTAATGCTTGATTGGGTTTAGTGGACTGTGGTGGCCTAGCACTTAAGGTACTGGACTATGGTCCAGAAGGTCCAGGGTTCAAATCCCACCTCTGCCAAGCGGCCACTGTTGGATCATTGAGCAAGGCCCTTAACCCACAGTTGTGGCAGATAGCAAATAACAAATAGGTAATTTTGAGGTACAAGGTAATCAGCACTGCTTGATCTTCTTTGGTCTTCAGGTAGTTGTTGCAAAGTTTTGAGTTGTGTTTTGGGTTGTTGCCCTGCATCAGCAAGAATTATTTTATATACTGATATATTGAAGTGACATAGTGGACTCACCTTTAGCTTTGGACTGGTTCTCCAATCTAGCAGCATTTTGATGCTAAAGCCTTAGTGACTTTTTTCTTTCTGGAATCTTCTCTGGATTATGGAAGTGCATGGAACAGCTTAATATTAAACAAATGCTGTCACTTTGTTATGGGAAAATGGCTAACCCTCTCTCCCTTGCACTATTTCTCACTATTTCTGGTTTATGATTTGCCTGTTTATGGGTTGGTAGAAGGTTTTAGTGATTGTTTTCCTTATTTACTTTTTCAACATCTATCAATTACTCTCTTACCTTTTATTTTCTTTTTTAAAGAACTGATTTCATATTAAGTGGCTAAACACAGCTGACTGCATGCAAGCGGCTAGAGGATGATTCCACCCATTCCTTGATGTCTCCTTTACTAGCTCGTTTTGTTCGCATGGGTTCATTGTGCACCAAGACTTCTGTTTTCATTTCCCTACACACATACACAGCGATTTTAACTAGCCGGGCCAGGGCCAGGCCCTGTGCTACCGATCGATAGCCGTGGTCGGCTCAGAGCACCACATGCTGCCTTAATGGGCCCTGCAGGTCTCACCATAAAACACCTCCATGGACCTCGGCGATGGAGCATCCATAAATTGCCTTTCACATTCTCTCTCAGAATGCACTGCAGTGCTGCTGTGTGAAAGCTGGGCTGCAATATAGAGAATAAAATAAAGCAGGTATGACTAACTCTACATATTTAGCACTGGTGGTTTTAATGTGTTTCAGGCTTTTGGTGCAATTATTGTTCACAAAGCTCTGATTTTTTTAAGGTCAGTGTTTTGGGCTCTGGGAGTGTACTGGTTAAGGTACTGAACTGTGTATCAGTAGGTCCAGTGCTCAAGTCCCAGCACTGCCAAGCGACCAGTGTTGGGCCCTTATGCAAGGCCCTTAACCCAGAATTGTGTGCATTGTAAATTGTAAGAGTGTATCAGTTGTGTCACTCTGGATAAGAGATTAAAATGCTGTTGGTGTCTTGTTGGACATTGGAATGGCATTTATTTAATCTACACTACACCTGCGAGCACTCATGCAGACTTTTGGTTTCACAAAGCTTTGAGATGCCTTTTAGATCAGCAAAGTTGGTTAGGATGGTAATGTATTACATAGACTATATAATGTCCATAGAGAATTGGTTTGCCAACTTTGATTGAGATCTGGCTGGCTCAATTCCATTAGACACCTTGAAAATGCACTGGAATGCCAAAAGTGAGCCAGGGCTTATTGTCTAACATCAGAAGCCGACCTCGCAGTCATGTTTCAAGATCTAGTGGAAAGCCCTCTCAGAAGTACAGAGGCTGCTGTAGCATTGTTACTATACCTGTAACTACAATGTAATGACATGAAATGTTTTAGTAAAACCCAAACCACCAGTCCTCGATAACATGTTGCATCATGCCCATGGCTGGTGTGATATCATGGCCGTGGATGTAAAGCGGTGCAGATATGTCTCCATCTGCTGTGTGTGTCGACATGCTCAGTTGAGGTTCTGTTTAGCATTTGGAGTATCTTACAGCAATATTTCCTATTTAATTATAGTTATTTACTTACAGTGATGTGTAAATGGCTTAGGCAACAATTAGATTAGATATACCATTGTTTTAGCAATAGTATAAAGACCATATATTGTTAGGAGTCACGCTGACCCTGGCTTGTGTCGCTGGAGGTCAGCGATGACTCCCTATGAAGGCGTGAGCACGCTCAACGCGATCGCGCATGCGCCAGCTCTGATGTTGTGTTATGCGGGTAAGTGGTGACACCTGTTGTTGGGACTATATATCGCATCATCGCATTCTCACTGGCCCTTTCAAGGCTTTCCTCGCATGTGCTTTTTAGCTCCGTACCTGAGCCGTTAGCGCCGCCTAGCTCCGTACCTGAGCTCACCACGGCCATTAGCTCTGTACCTGAGCCGTTAGCGCCGCCTAGCTCTGTACCTGAGCTCACCACGGCCATTAGCTTCGTACCTGAGCCGTTAGCGCCGCCTAGCTCTGTACCTGAGCTCACCATGGCCATTAGCTCCGTACCTGAGCCGTTAGCGCCGCCTAGCTCTGTACCTGAGCTCACCACGGCCATTAGCTTCGTACCCGAGCAAGTTAGCTCAGTATCTATTTCTGTGCACCGGTCGTTAGCGCCGATCCCTGTGCCACAATCATTAGTGCCGATCTCTGCACGCCGGTTGTCAGATCCGACCCCTGCGCCACGGTCATTAGTGCCGACCCCTGCGCCATGGTCATTAGTGCCGACCCCTGCGCCACGGTCATTAGTGCAGACCCCCTGCGCTGTGATCTTCAGTACCGATCTCTACTGCAGACCCCCGGGCCTTAGTCGTTTGTGCCCACTCCCTTGCCGTGGTCACCTTCCTTGACTCCGATACAAAGGTCAGTGGCTTCTGTTTGCCCATCCAGGGTCTCGTTGGACCTGGCCCCGTTTCCCGAGCTGCCAGCGCTGATCTCCACCCCTGAGCCACTCGTGGCTTGTCCCAAGCCCGAACTGAGCCTTGTATCTGGCTCGTGTTGGCCCACCCTCTCGTTCAGCCCATATTTAAAGGTGCGTCCCCTGCGCCTCTGCTATTTTAATTAGATCTTATAATATATCATTCATTCTAACTTGATTCTTTTCTAGAATATCTGCTGAACGTTCACACCGAGTGTGAATCAGATCTATGGTGGAAATTTAGTAATAACCACTTTAATGTATACTTTTATTATCAATGCTTGCATGTAGATGTTTCATTTTAAAAGGGAAAAGCTTAAACGTATTGCAACGTTTACATTTCATATTTTAGTCGACTAAAGCTACTGTAGATTCAGTCGACTGTAATCTTATTATAATTAGTCAATGAAAACTAGACTAAAACTAGAACCAATACAGACTAAAACTAAATTGCATTTTAGTCTAAATTAACCTAAGACTTTTGCACAGTACCATACATTTACTCATTTTTGGATTTTTCATTAGTGTCTTCATTATTCACAGCTCTTTTTAATGGAAAATTGAATGGCTTTAAGGGTTAAAATGGCATTGAGTTGTTGGTCTCCACTAGTGACACTAGTAGTTCACGGTTTAAGACCAGAATTTTGGAACTGAACTGATGTAGCCAGCTGAGAGCCTCTCTCCTGCAGTGGAGAACTTGGAGCACTTCCAGATGAGGCACAGGCCTCAGAACTAGCACCATCATGGTATAAGTGATATAGGGCTTGGCAGCGCTCCAGACAGGAGAATAATTTGTGGATATATTCCACACGATTACGCCGTACTTAAGGTCCTGATATTGAGAGGTTGTGAGTTTAAATCCCAATGCTGCCCAGTGCCATGACCTTGAGCAAGACTATCAACTGCTTTGCTATATACTTGGAATGTATTCTGCCTCACTTTGGGTAAAAGCGTCTGCCAAAGAAATAAATGTAATAAATATTTACTGTGATGCTGTTCTATTTGGCGGGTCTTGATGCTGTAGATTTGGCTGCAGTCAGTAAGATTGGATTAAGAACTGAGATCAGGCTGGAGTAAGAGATGGCTGACCGGCTGGCGTCTGTTCTCCTTCTCCCTTTCTGACCCCGAGGCCGTGTGTGAGAGTGCATCTGTCTGTGTGCACATTAGCCAAACAGATAGCAACTTTAATTGCCTCTGCATGCACTTACTCACCCCTGGCGTCCTTTAACCGCATCTCTTGCGTCCTCTGCAAATGAAGGCGAGAGCGAGCGAGGCAGGCAGTCAGAGAGAAGCCAGACATGATTACTTATTTCAGTGGTCCTGCTACAGAAGGCCTCTCGCCCAAAATGACTCTAATTCCGAACGGTTAACAAGATTTTTTTTCTCTTTAATAGAGCCGAATCCGTGTGACAGCAAATATCTTTCCCATTTGCAGCCTTAATGGCTTTTCCTACTTTGCGCTTCCAATAACCAGTAAACTCGGAAATTAATATTGCACGCCGCGTTATGATGCAAATGGAATTGAGATAGGAGAGCGCTGCACCTTCATGCACAAAGCTCTGATTAGATCTGTAATTGCGTCTCTGTTTTTTCCATACACGCTCTCGCATGTTCATTTTTGAAGTCGCTTATATATTTATAGAAGCGTTTTCAGGTTGGCCGTCTGTGTCGGCATCAGCACAGATGGCACGTTTAATTTAAGCAGCGGTTTTGTTTTGTTCAATCAGGGCTAATTAGCAATATTGCCAGAGGTAGAGGAACAACAGCTCGTCCTTTGGGCCCATCCTGCTCTCACCTTTCACATCTTCTGCTTTGTTTTCCTGTCTTCATTCAGTTGGGTCTTTTTTGTGTTTTGGAGATCAAAAGCCTTCAGCAAAACTCTTCATTCATGCTGTTTAAAGACTTCATCTGAGTTTGTATATCTTTTATTTCTATGTCCTTGGTTGCATCTAAGTTTTAATAATTGGCTGCAGATACCTGACAACTTTTGGTTACCAGTACAGTAAAATGGGCAGTCTGTTCATTAGATTATGTTTTGTTTTGCTTATTTTCAAAGTTGTATTAGTAAACACAATGTGTCATACAAAATTATTCAAAGCAAAGCGTTGGCGGGGGTGGAAATATCCAGAATTCGCTGGAACACGACGAGGTCATTCTGTCCGTCTATCTCAGGGTACCTTAACGTTTCAACTAAGCCTGGCATTCAACCCATGTCCCTCAGAAGCTGTGATTCCAGCAGCTGGCTGTAACATCTTAACTTCCTCCGAGCTTAAGAATTATCATTAAAATATACATTTCCCTGTATTCTTAATATATTTTAAGAAGTCTAAGAATTATAGTACATACCATAAAGAAAAATCTCCGTAACATAATGGGACCTCAACATCCCAATCAACACTGCGTATCAACGAGCAGACGCAGGAGTTAGTATTTAAAAAAAAGCGGAAGTCCGTCTTTCATGGAGTGGTGGTGTGTTGTGTTAGTTAAGTAACAGTGGGCAAAAAAAGTATTTAGTCGCCACTGAGTGTGCAAGTTCCTCCTACTTAGAAAGATGAAGAGAGGTCTGAATTTTCATCATAAGCTACACGTTCCACTAATGAGAGACAAATGAGGAAAAAGAAAGTCCCAGGAAATCACATTGTATGATTTTTTAAAAATTTTTGTAAATAGGGTGGAAAAATACGTACTTTGGTCACCCACCAAAACAAGAAGATTTCTGGCCTCTCACAGACCCGGTAGTTTTTTCTTCTTTTAAGAGTCTTCTGTCCTCCACTCATTACCTGTATTAACGCACCTGGTTTTGACCATCATTATCTGTATAAAAGACTCAGCCAAACGTCCAAGACAAGAGCTGTTTGAAGGACACCAGTAAGAAAATGGTAGACCTGCATCAAGGCTGGAATAGAGTAAATCTTCAATAGGAAAGCAGGTTGGTGGGTGTTAATAAATCACCTTGGGAGCAATTGTAAGAAAATGGAAGACATGCAACCACTGATAATCTCCCTCGAGCTGGGGCTCTTCCGACGCAAATCTCACCCGTGGTTCAAAATTACATGATAACGCTGAGCCAAAAATCCCAGAACTACACGGAGGGACCTGATGAGTGACTGCAGAGAGCTGGGACCAAAGTAAAAGGCTACCACAGTAACCACTACGCCGAGGGGACGCAGATTCCTGCAGTGCCACAGGCTGTCCCCCCTGCTTAAGCATTACAATGTCCAGGCCCGTTCTGAAAGTTTCCATGAGCATAGGGATGGAATCCATAGAGGATTGGGAGACTATCATGTGGTAATAATATCAAGACGTTTTGGTAAAACTCAACTTGTTCGTTTGTTGAGGAATAAGAATGCTGAGTTTTCAATCATCCCCAAACACCATACCTACTGTGAAGCAGGGGTGTGGAAACAATCATCTTTGGGGCTTTATTCTGCAGAGGGACAGGACACTGAGCCGTGTTCAGGGAGAATGACGGGCCATGGATATGAACCGCCTTCCCTCAGTGAGACAGTGAAGATGGACTGGGCTGGGTCTTCCAGCATTACATGATCCCAAACACCCGCCTCGGCAACGAAGGAGTGGCTCCTTCAAAACAATCTCAAGGTCCTGGAGTTGCTTCGCCAGTCTCCAGACCTCAGCCCCATATAAAATTTTGTGGAGGGAGTTGAAAGTCCGTGTTGCCCAAAACATCACTGCTCTAAGGAGATTGCATGGAGGATGGGGGCCAAAATACCACTTACAGTGTGTGCAACCTGGTTAAGGCCTCTCTGTCATTTTGCCAACAAGGTTATTTACAAGTATTGAGTTGAACTTTGGATATTGAAACGGGGCAAAAATTATTTCCATCATGGGATCTCCTTTAATTTTTTTTCCCTCATTTGCCTCTCATAGTTGAAGTGTACCTATGATGAAAATTACAGACCCTCTCTCATCTTTCTAAGTAGGAGAACTTGCCACAATCATTGGCTGCTAATACTTTTTGCCCCCACTTAACGTGTATAACTTACCGCTCATTATTGCTCACGTTTGGGCTAAGAGACTAACTTGGTTTATATTTGTTTAGAGACCTCAACGTTTGTTTGTACGGCAATCTTTTCGCTATTTTATTTGTACCAAAGCCTGTGTCGTGCGTAAGTCTGTTTTGCCTGTCATGTTGTAATCGTACATCTTGTTGTCGCCCCCCCATGGTTTCACATTCAACTGGGTCCTCGGTTTCATCTGGCTGATTCTTCTGTGTTCTGCGTAATACTGTCTACAATGCACTTTTGTCTTCTGTGAAACAAAAGTGTCCATCGCATACCATCGCTCTTAGGCGTTCCGCCCTTTCCCCTAAATGGTCCCGTAACGTACATTACTAATGTTTTCTATACTTAGTGTTTAAATTTTCCATACGTTAAATACACAAGCTCAGCATGTTTTTAAAATTTGGTTTGGCTTGACCGGGTTCCTATTTCTTGTGAAAATAAAGCATTTTATATGTTCTTTCCATAGCACAAAAGATTAATGCGACTATGGTCCTGGTCCGGTTCGTCGTGTCCTGTTTTACAAGCGTAATGTGGTTGTTAAGGTGGCATACCTGTAATGTGTAACCAGTCCCTGTCCAGGCTCTGAGCAGTGCTAACGAGCTTATTTTGAATTGGTGGCTTGAACCCATCATGGCTTGACCCTTGAGAAACTGTCATATTATCTTGACTAATGCTTGCATCCATTATTGCTATGCATTAGAAAGGGGTCTTTACTGTTGAAAATTGGTATTAACTTTCCGAAAAGAACTTTTCAGGTTGATCTTTTTTGTAAGTGGGTAATGATTATCCTGATAATCTAGCTATAAAGGCCTGGCAGTAGCCTCATTAAAAAGCTCGACTGTGTGTTGCTGTGGTGTGCTTCTGTTGGTGCGTATACTAAGGGTCCATGCGTATCTCTGGTCCGCCACAGATTTACGGCCGCTCAGGCCTGATTAATGGCTGCAGGTGCTTAAGATTAGATTAATTCCTGTAGGTATAAAATTTTCTCTCATGTGTCCTTTTTTCCTTTCTCTGTGCCTCCTCCTATACGTACGCACTTGTCGACTCTATAAAAATAGCAAACAGAAACTGCACTTAAACACCGCTCTCATTTAAGTCTCCTCTGGCGTTGTGCCGGGTTTTTTTCGGGGGGAAGGTCACATGACCAAAGCACCAGACCTTTTCTCCCTCCTGGTTTCCTTGACAACCATTCATTTCACGCCATGCCAAGCTCTCATTTCGCTTGTCACTTTGGTAATTGCCTCAGAATTTTTGTGGCATTTCAGGAGAAAATGATGGTAATGATAAAACAATATTTATCAACTGTGCATTGTTAGACAGAGAACAGCCTGGGCTGAGATGGGAAATAAGGTATTTTTCATTAGAGACTAGAAGGGTGACAGAAGCCCATTACAAAACATTGCAGAGCTTCTGAAACCTCATCATTAATGCAGATAATACTGCCAGCACACAAATGCCCCACATTGTTTTAATTGGGTCACTCTCCCCTTATACTCTCTCTGTGTGCATTTTCTCCATGAGGAGCTGGACAGGACTGTTTCTCTGAATCTTAAGTATCTTTTGTCCTTGGAGCTGTGCTGCTGGGAATTTCTAGCTTCATCCGTTGACTCAAGTAATCACAATGTAAAGAATATGGAATGAAATTAGAATGTGATCCAATTTTATAGCTGTTACAATACAGTAAAACAAGTTTACCAACACCACTATCTTTAACCCAGTTGTGAGTAAGCCAAAGGTGACTATAGAAAATGGGTACATGGGTAAGCGCCATCCAGTCGACATCCATTTGTTTTTAAAGACCAAGGGTTTAACAATTATAATAAATTAAAACAGTAAAAAGTAACTACCTTACTATGTGCTGGATTGCTTGTTAGCTCACCTTTGGACTAGAGACTGTTCTAACTCGGATGATGTGTTTAGAGCCTTTTTGTGTAAGTTACTCGTGTTTGTGTGTATGACTTTTTGTAACTTATTTGTATCGGAAAGTCTACAAACAAATATTTGTAGCGGAAAGTCGTCGTCATTTTTTATCTGTTAATATTTAATATTTATCTACTAGTACTACAGACTTATTTGACTAGATAAATTAGTTTCGTTCTTACTTGTATCATCTAAGCCACCCAAGGAGGATAGGTCCATTTTTGAGGCTTGGTCCTCTCAAAGTTTCTTCCTTATAACATTTAGGGAGTTTTTCCTTGCCACTGTCACCCTAGGCTTGCTCAATTTGGGATTGGCCCCAGATATTAGAAGATAATCTAAAATTCTAAAGCTGCTTTGAGAGTGACTTGACTTGAATTATGCTGATATCGTTGAAAATTGATGGGGTTTTAGTTTACAGAAACCATGTAAGGAAAAAAATAAACCGTAACATTTAGCATATATGATTTAGGCACATTATACATGATCTAAAAGTGGTTTTTGGAAGGTCTCAGAACTTAAGTGACTTGATAGACCTTAGTCAGTTCCAGGGTTAAGTAAATTCTTCGAGCTTTTAGAAGTGTTGTACCCCTCAGCAGCTATGGGTTCCTCTAAGCAGCTGACTGAGGATCTGAAAATATAAATCACTGACTCTTCCAAAACAGGAGAAGGCTGTAAAAATATGTCTAATCGTTTCATGCTCACAGTTTCCACTGTTCGAAATGCCGTAGGGGTTCTGCTTTAGATCTAAAGGGGCAAGACAGAACTGCTTATAGAGGTGGAAACCAACCCTGGACAGGGTGCCAGGACGTATGCACTCACCCACTCTCACTGGGACACTTTAGAGATGCCAATTGACCTAATGCATGTTTTTGGCCTGTGGGAATAAGCCAGAGTGTAAAAGTGCAAACTAATGTGTCAACTTCATTTGCTGCAGCATGTCTTGCCAATTTTCTGCAAAGTGAAGAAAAAATGTTTTATCAACCTTAGTAATTAGAGGGTTAAGGTCTCAGATCATAGTCATTCGTTACAGAAAGGCTCTTAAACAATGCACATTTATTAGAAGCCTTCATATGGATGCACCCTGCCTTAGAAGCCTGTATCCGATTAAGAAAATGTTTTTGGAGAAGTAATAAACGACTTTGCCTGTTGAGACCTTCTGAAATTAGAGGCCGAAAGCAAGGATTTGACTCTTACATTTGCCCTCTGTTTTGGGGGGGGGGGAAACCCCACCAACGCGTAAACCGGAGCCACATGGAATTTATATTGCATGTTTTGGGGGAGAATGTCAGTGGGAATTAATTGATTTGCCCATATTTGTCAGGAAAGAATAAGCGCCTAACCCCTGCCTGCATTATTAAAGCTAATACCACAGCGGTTTGGGCAAGTCCTGTGCCGTGAATCACCCTCTGACACGGCCTTGATGATGTATGGATATATTATTCAGAGGCTTGCATGGGAGGGAGGGAGCAGAGCTTCTTCTCCCTCTGCTCTCTCCATCCACCACTCATCCGGTCCCCCCTAGAGGCCACCTGAGCTCTCCCTGCAAAAGTAAAGACCACTTATAGAATAGCCCGGGGCTGACGCCTGCTCCAGTGCCCAGTTACCCATTAGACCCTGGCGTACAGGCCAAGGAATAAACACACACACACACACACTCACCTTTTAAAGTCATCTGGCAAAGGCAGCAGGGAAGGACCAGTGCACACGCCCTATTGCCCTGACAGAGTCTTTAATCTTACCCGTGATGTACACTTGCATCGGCATGTTTTGTTTTCCTTGTCCCCCGGAAAGACTCACTTCTCCATCACGCGGAGTGAAAACAGAGAAGTTTGATTCTAATCTTGTTAAATTAATTAGCTTTCGACTTTGGAATTACTTCTCATGACTAATAGTCCTGCTCGGGTACTTTCTGCAAGCCAAAAAAATCAGTTTTATGAATAAAACATGGACCTGACTAAAGACAAGGCACATGTTCTCACGAAGAGACAGGGAGACGAGTGCGCTTTGACACCTGGCATCAAACAGAGCCCAGGCCCAGGCAGAGGAACCGAACATCGTCACTGTAATCAGTCGACTTCAGTTATGCCTTGACATCTCAGGAAAGAGCGACTCGCAGCCCTGAACCTAAGCGTGGACCGGAATATCTTGAGATGCCTGTAAGCCCTCACAGACAAGGCTAATAATGGTGGCCCTTCTTCACCCTCCTGTCTGGGGGGAAATGGGATCTCATAAGGTGGCAGCGAGAGAGAAATACCAAGCAGTGTTCATTTGCAACCTCACTGTTTGTTAAGATGAACAGCGTTAATATTTAAAACCATGCCTGTTATGGTGCAGAAAATAGGAAAGAGCTCAGGAAAAAGGCAGAATTAACTGGAAGTGGTATAAATATTTAATGAAAGTTTGTGCATACAAGGCAGGGTTGTTTATGGAGAGCATTTGGTTGGACATAGCTTGTAGCTCTTTCCTTTTCTTATTTTCACTCTTTTATTGGCACGGATGCATAAAGTAATGCTTGGCGAAGCTTTGCGTTTAATTGTGGTTGTAAACTTTTTGGATTTCCAAACTAATTACACTATATTGGTAACTTGGTTAAATCACAAGCTTCTCAGTCTTTTATTGTCTGTTTTTATTGCCTGTTTGGTTGCATACGGTGGTGTGTACTTGTGTTTCTGTTGACTCTAATTATACTCTTGTTTATTCAAAAGATTCACTCAGTCGCTCAGGTCGCACAGCAGTCTAAGGCGCTAGCCCACCACCACAGTCAGCCGGGTTCAAGTCCCGGGTTGTGCCTTCCGCCCTGGTCGGATGTCACTTGCAGGCAGGTTGCTTTGGTAGCCTAGCGGTTAAGGTACTGGACTATGGATCAGAAGGTCCAGGGTTCAAATCCCACCTCTGTCAAGCTACCACTGTTGGGTCCTTGAGCAAGGCCCTTAACCCACAATGGCTTGGATTGTAAGACTGTATCAATTGTAAATGTAAATGTTGTGGGGATCATCTGCAACAGTGACCACTGCTGGCCCTGCGAAGGAGGGGTGTCCTGTCCCATCAACCAAAGCAAGATTTATGTTTTGACTTCATTAGTTAACATTTATTATGACTTCTTTTGAATGGCATTTGTAAGTTATTAGTGAAATAAATAAGGTCTCATCAATTTTTTCATTTTTGGTATATCATGATATATCATCGTCGTATTGATAATGGAAAATATCACGATATGAGTCTTAGCTCGTATCGCCCACCCCTAGGTTAAAGCAGAAAAATAAAAGTTCCGTTTTTATTTTAATGTTCATTCATATAAAGCGATACAGGTTCATTAAAATGAAAGGACCTTTCGTTTTTTAATTTTAATCGAGTAAGTGAATTACTCTTTTCTTATTAATTGTGATTCAGTAGTGACCCAAATATTAATAATTCTCATTTTGGCAATTATCATTCCCACCTTATTATAGTGTGTATAGTTTTACAGTTTGCTAGCCACGAGACCTTGCTTTTCCCCCTTAGCACTTATCATTAAAGGTAATAAATCTTTGAGAGCAATCAGATCCAGCCGACTAACTCTGTGTTCATGCTCAGGCTAACAATTGTGTATTTTTGTGTGTGCATTTTGAAAAAATGGATGTGGAGGGTGAGCAGTCAGAGGGTTATGCAAACACTGCAAGCTACACAGTGCAGCCTTTTCATGTCACTTCCATGCTTTCTGACAGACTGTCAGAATGGGGTCAATTATCAATCATTTTTCCGGTGTGTGCGTGTGTGTTCGTGCATGTGTGTGCCTGATGGCCTCCTGGGATGTAGTGAATACTAGAGGTACACACTTTCTCAAGTCCTGTCACTATACCAAACATGGGCCGGCCTCCCACTTCGTCCTGCTGAGTGGCCCAATAATGGAGTTCACACGTTTATTTCCATATTTCTCTTCTTTATATTGATGAATGTTTTCATTTGGAGCAGAGTCAGCACTGTGCTTTATTGTGTTGGTCTGGGTGAGGTGTTTTTGTTTTGGCTACGGCCTTTGAGTGCCTCCATATATCATGCACACATGCGTTCCAGTGCAGTCGCCGTAGCCTGCAGAGCTCACCTGTAATTAGACCAAAGTTGCTGAAGCGATCAGGTTCAGCTCCTTCATTTAGGAACCTTGTCGTAATGCAAGTGTGAAGAAGTGAAGCTGCTCTTGTTTATTACTGCAGTTATAATTGATCCTAAATAGTGTGCAGAACTCCAGACACGACACACTTGGTAGGAGGTACAGGTATTGACAAGTTGATTGGTCAAGATGGACTGATGTAGATCTGAAGGTGACTTTGCTGGGATGGGTAACTGCTTTACATAAAAAAAATCATCATCTAATTTAAAATCGCAGTTAATTTGACAGCATGACCTCGAATGATATTCAGGAATGTTCAGAGTGTTCAGTGGAGGAAAGTGACCTCAGCAATAAGTGAATGGAGGGAATAACTACAGGGTCGATGTAGAGAAAACGAACACCATGTTAAATCTATGTAGTTACAGTGGTGCTCGAAAGTATTTGCTACATTACTGCATAAATATGAACTGAAACATCGTCAGATTTTCAGACAAGTCCTAAAAGTAGATAAAGAGAACCCAGTTAAACAAATGAGACACAAATATTATACTTGTTCATTCATCTATTGAGGAAAATGATCCAATATTACATATTAGTGAGTGGCAAAAGATGTGAACCCTTGCTTTCAGTATCTGGTGTGACCCCTCCTCCACCGACTTGGAGGAATTTTAGCCCATTCCTCCGTACAGAACAGCTTCAGCTCTGGGATGTTGGTGGGTTTCCTCACATTAGCTGCTCGCTTCAGGTCCTTCCACAAGATTTCCATTGGATTAAGGTCAGGACTTTGACTTGGCCATTCCAAAACATGAACTTTATTCTTCTTTAACCATTCTTTGGTAGAACAACTTGTGTGCTTAGGGTCGTTGTCTTGCTGCATGACCCACCTTCTCTTGATTTTCCGTTTCCTGTACAGATGTCCTGATGTTGTCCTTTAGAATTCTCTTTTATAATTCAGAATTCATTGTTCTATCATTGAGCAGCAATGTTTGAGAAAATATGCATTATTAAAGGCACTATATTAACTGAAAATCACCATTTCATGTTGTGTCAATCCATGCTCCATTTTTCCATGTTGGTTTCATTCGCTGGCATTTGTCTCGAGATGTGTCGCTGAGGTGGTTCGGGCACAGTGGCGCACTCTGTACACTCTCCATCAGAGCCTTCCCGATAGTTCTTTATTTACAGCTCAGGAGTCGGAAACATCTGGTCAATCCATTTAGCCTAAGGCCACTGATTTGTTCCTATTTACTACAACACCCAAAGAAAAGCCAGGGTATTTTTCCCCACTCTCTTACCTATTGATCTGGCGCTTAGAAAATCTGCTCCGCTGTCTAAACACTATTGATCCCCATCCCTTCGCTCTTCACCAAGCTCCCTGTGCCGGTGTATAAAGGGACTGAATGAATTGAAATTTCATTTCCAACAACCAACTTATGCCTGTTATTTTTACCTGCCCTTTTTTCATTCCCCCAGCAGCGACAGGGGACTGGCAGTGGTGGGAGCAGCACTCAGTGAAAGTCAATTGCAGGTGCAGCTCAAGAGTTGAGCTGGATATCCTAGTCTCTGTTAGCCACCATGCTTAGGGCACCTGGACATCATTTTTTTACTCTGTTTTACTCGATTCAGACTGGCCTGTCATTTTCATTAAAGTGCAGGTGTCATTAAGACTAAGGTGGGGTGAGGCAGATCTGATAAATACACACACAGCCCAGACTGCAGTCCTCTCAGCTACTTCATAGACATTTTCTCCCTTAATCAAGAGGGAAGGAGTGGGATTGGAATAACATCATTAGTAGGACCAAATTGCCAATATCAAGGAGGAGTATAAAACTTACATTTGCAATGATGTAATTTCTTTCCTATTATAGTTAATGTCCTTCTGATTATGAGGCTGCTATACACTTCACTACAAACCCTCGTTCCAAAACACATCACTGAACTCTTTACCCTCGGGTCAAATGGCTATCCGTACACACGCACTGCAGCATTATCTGTTACATTTACAGAACTTTTCAGTCAATTGTCACATTGGTTATATCATTTGGCTACAAGCAATACGTTTATTACAGGTCATCATTGGGACTGTGGTGGCTTAGGGGTTATGGAGCAGAAGGTCCAAGGTTCAAATCCCAGTCAGATGTGCGTCCCTCAGGGCAAGGGTGTCTCCTAAATTTAAATCAAACGTGTTTACTGCTGCTTTTTAATGAAAATACCTTCTGTAGGCATCACTTTTTTCTGTAACTTCAATGAACCAATCTTTTTTTAATGAACTTTCATCTATAAAGGTGACCAGACGTTGAGAGTTTGTGTTTGTGAACCCTTTAGAATTTTCAGTATTTCTGCTTAAATATGACTTAAAACGTCATCAGATTTTCACACAAGTCCTAAAAGTAGATAAAGAGAACCCAGTTAAACAAATGAGGCAAGTAATTTTATAATCGGTCATTTATCTCTTGAGGAGAATGATCCAGTATTACATATTAGTGAGTGGCTTCCACCTTCCAAAGCTGGAGTAGTAGTTTCTACTTCTGAACCACCCTGGTTCATATCCTGCCTCTGGCAAGATGTGATATCTCAGGTACAGAGTTGCATTTTGGTTTCTGGCATCCACATATACAGGCATTTTCAAAAGTGAGCAGCTACCATCAAGTACGGAAAAGAAACAAAAACGTGGATCTTGTCCCAGAACTCACTTATATCGAACACCAGAACGCAAAGAAGCTGTTTGGCATGTTGTTATTTACTGTCAGTGGTTCTTCAGTGATGTGGAGTTATTTCCTTTTTCAAAATTGTGCATTTGCAGGGGAAAAAACATAGAGCTTTTGAAACATTTTAAGTTCTTTCTCATTTTGGTTTAATCTGTCTAAGATTGTCTTCTGGACACAGTAACGTGGGTGAACCTTTACATGGCTTCTGATAGGAATATAGTAGAGTTACTTGTTTTAAAGATTTTTCGTGTGTGTGTGTGTGTGTGTGTGTGTGTGTGTCAGCTGCAGGAACGCACTTCTGAGCTTCAGAGTCTCCAGAGGACCCACAGTGAACTGCTGGTCCGAGACAGGGAGTGCCAGAGAGAGCTCAGCCAAACCAGAGAGGAGCTACACACCGCCACCCTCAGGGTATAAGCACCACCTACATCTGCACTGCATTCGTCTCATTAGACCTTCTGATATAGTGCAGCACAAAAGGGCAGGCCTTGTTTTAATTACCATAAATATTCATATAACGACCACAAAGCCGCCTTGTGTTCCATCCCTTGCCCTTAACGGTAATGCGTTTTTTAATAGATTATCATTACCACCATCATAATTCGTATTATGAGAAACATAATTATGAGATTTATGGGCAAATTATTTTTTCCTTCCCCGTGGCCGTTTTATTTGGCAGAGCCAATTTTCAGGCGCGCTATGCAAAATGTGACCCCAACCTCTGAAACACAGCTCGGCGCGTTGATAAAGACAAACACCTGACGCGGTCGCCCGGCCGCCCGGAGAGCGCTCTATCTAAATTGCACATCCGCCGAGCTTGTCATAAGCTGCATTAAGAAAAATGCTCACACGGTCTGACGTAAATTGGAAAATGGCATTGGGAAAGCGGGTGCAGCATTGCAAATTAGAGATATTAAAATTATAAATCAGCGTCGGAGGGGAGGGAGTAGCGGGTTCCGAGCTGAGGTTCTTGTCGCAATTGGCGGTTCAGACTTACAGAAGCCCTGCAGGCCTTAGATGGGTGGGCTGCTGAATGTGTGTGAGAGTGGAACGACGAGGTGGAGAGGGGTTTCGCTACTGCACAAGAGGATATAGTGTCTTTTCAGTGGAGTCAAGCTTTTCAGCTTATTTAGCCGTTCCCACGCCGCCGCTTGCTAATGGATCATTTTGGAGGTGTGATATGCATTATGCAAAGGAATCCACTTCACACTTTCATCGTCACCTCCTTTCCCAGTGTGCCTCACTTCTGAGTGCTCATTTTGTGTGTGTGTGTCTGTGTACGGGGGTCAAGTTTGTGTATCATTGCGAGGACCATTTCTCACCACAAAGATAGAAAGATCTGACATTAGTTCCTTGTGGGGACTTTTTGCTCAATGCTTTTGTCCACAAAAAAATAATACCCAAATGAATTGCTTTAGCTTACAGAAGTTAAGGTTGGGACTAGGTGTATAGGTAGGGATGGCATTAATTAGCTACAGTACCATTACGTCCCCACAGTGATAGAAATACAACGTGTGTGTATGTGTGTGTGTGTAGGCAGAAGAGCAGCATCTGAAAGAGGTCCAGATTGATGAGCTTCAGCAAGAGGTGGACAGGATGCTGGCCTTGCTGGATAAAGAGAGAGAGGTCAGCAGGGTCATGTACAGCTGTTAAAGCCACACCCACTCACACGGAGCAGATCTTTGGCGATGTTAGTGTACGAGCCACTTCTGCACCTTCATCCGCATTTCATCCAGAATCCATCTCACATTAGAAGACCCTCGAAAGGCTGTGTCACGCAAGCCTTGGCTCACCTGACCCTCATCTAACAAGGGCTGCTCACATAGTAGATCTTTGTTCCACTCCACATTGATGTTGAGTTATTTGTACATGTTGGGTCTGAATGAATGTTAAGGTCATGAACATACTATCACTATGCACAACACCTTCTCACGCCACTTTTTCCCTTCTATCTCTCACAACTCCATCAAATCCAGTTCAGTAAGCTTCAGTGGCATAATTCAACGTGCATTGCATTGTCAGAGCATCATCAAAGTAGCACAGAAATTCATAAACGTTTGATTTGAATTTGTAATCGTCCTGTTTTTTTGCCTGTCTCTCAAGCAGAGATTCACTGCTTTATTACTCGTGATTTCTTCTCGACCTCTTAAATAGCCGTAGTTTACCAAGAAGGACAAAGAAAGCTTAATTTATATTCATCCACCGTTCTAGACTAGACACGTTCCCTTAAGCAGAATGTCAGCTCCCAGGCTGTGCCAATAATGCCTCTTTTAGCTAGACTGTGTCCACACACTTCATACTTCAGGAATTCTTTGAGATTGAAAGAAAACAGGGAGATAAGCTACTGAAGGCTCTTGTATTCGGGCACATGATAATATAGCCTATACACTTGCCGGCCTCTTTACACCTGTTCAGATGCTCACTAACGCAAATGTCTAATCAGCTAATCATATGGCAGCAATTGAGTGCATTTAGGGCATGCAGACATTTGGCATAAACAACATGAAAGCATGCATCCATACTGCCTTGTGCTAATGTTCTTGGCACACTTTGGGCACCTTAATACCAATTGAGCACTGTTTAAATGCCACAGTATAGTCTGTTATGCTGAACTCATGTCAAACGTATTAATGGTATGCAGTTTAAGTACATTTACAGCATTTAGCAGACGCCCTTATCCAGAGCGACTTACAACTGGTACAGTCTTACAATCCAAGCAATTATGGGTTAAGGGTCTTGCTCAAGGACCCAACAATGGCAGCTTGGCAGAGGTGGGATTTGAACCCTGGACCTTCTGGTCCAGAGTCCAGTACCTCACCCACTAGGCTACCCCAGTCCCAGTAATATGTTGCTTGCTGCAAGCGAGTTAATTGCTACAAACACTAATAACTACATTACTCTTGCTATAATGGTGCTTAAGTGGGTTGTATTTGCATGTGCAGAAGCAGAGCCTGTCAGGCTTTTTTCAAATTATTTTCTGTTGATCTACTTATTATCTAAAACAAAGTTATAATAATGAATTCATAAATAAACTGTACCAAATGCATCAACTCTACTATAAAGATATAAGGCTGTGAAGTAATTATACACAGTGTACCTATCAGGCCAGCCCAGGGACAGAGACGTAAACAAAAGCCATTTAAAGGGAGTTTGTTAAACATAGCAAAGCAGACAAAACAGACAGGAGCAAAGCTAGGTTAAGGTCATCAGGCAGTCAGTACACAGAGACACACTACCAAGTCATCAAGTGCAGAGGAACAGGCAGGTGGGTAGTCGAGCACAGAAGTGAGATCAGAACTGAGTAGAAGCTGAGGTTGCCCAGTAACAAAGAACGGTAATGATACTTCACACAGAGTTCAGCCAAACGGGGAACTAAATAGGTGTGCTAATGAGTCAGGGAATGAGAAACAGGTGTGGGAATTAAAATGGGGTGAAACAGCTCAGGATAGGTGTGAGGGAAGAGATGGGAATTGGAGTCAGGGAAGGTGGACAAAGGAGTGTGAGGTGTGAGAGTACCATTTTACACATTACTCCATTGCATTGGTTTTCTTACTCAAAAA
>JAJAGP010004890.1:0-11831 GCA_025084515.1 Ancistrus triradiatus | reverse complement strand
ACAGGTGTGGGAATTAAAATGGGGTGAAACAGCTCAGGATAGGTGTGAGGGAAGAGATGGGAATTGGAGTCAGGGAAGGTGGACAAAGGAGTGTGAGGTGTGAGAGTACCATTTTACACATTACTCCATTGCATTGGTTTTCTTACTCAAAAACATATACTCATATTTGCATACTCATAGCCATTCATACAAGTCATGCCGTTCGACATGGCATACTTTCTTTCCAAACTTGCAACACTGTGAACTCCTAAAGCATATGAGAGAGGCGAATGAGATCGACATTAATCATGTAGTAAGTGAGAAAATATACGTAGCATTTTATGAATGAAATTCAACAATGTTTTCAGTTGGAAGGACATGAAAGGTTTTCACAAATTTGACTCGACTTGTCAGAGCTCTGTGATCAGCTTCAAAAATGACGTTTATGTTAAAGGAATAGGGGATTTATACAACGTGAGGTGATGATGACACTTGGCTTAATGGCACTTTGGCTTAATAATTAGTGTGGTTGCCTATATAGGCGATCACACTATTGTTATCCGGTTCTGAACATTCCGAAATTTTCGACGCGTATCAACTGCCACAATTTTCGAGATATCGACCCGGTTCCAGTGCCATTGTGTCCGGTCTGGTCGGGAATGGTGTGCTTGTATAGGGCTTTCTGGTCAGACTTTGGGGGGCCCCAAGGGGGCCCCTGTAAAGTCCCAAATTTTTCCATAGGAAATGAATGTGCCCAAAGTTAACAAATCATAAATCAGACAGTTCTTGACCTATGTTCACAAAATTTGGCAGACTTGGTCCCGGGTGCAATCTGAGGTGACTTGATGTCCATGGGGCCCCTGTGGACCCCGGCTGGGCATTGGGGCCCCTGGGTGGGCCAATGACCGTAACTCAGTCAGTTTTTTGACCTACGGTCACGAAATTTGGCAGGCTTGATCTTGGGTGCATTCTGAGGTGACATGTGATGCCCATGGGGCCCCAGTGGACCCCGGCTGGGCACTGGGTCCCCTGGCAGGCCAATGACCGTAACTCAGTCAGTTTTTTGACCTACGGTCACGAAATTCGGCAGGCTTGGTCCCGGGGGCACCCTGGTTTGATGTGATGCCCTTTGGGCCCATGAGGTACACTAAGGGTCGGCCATTGCAGAGTGGCAATCACACTCGCATTTTCTTCAGGAAATGCACCTCTATAGTTTTATCTGTTAATTGTTTTAATATTATTTGTGTGCACACGCATGGTACAGGAACATAATGTTTGAACTTTGTCATATATTACATTACGTCATACCATTCTTAGCACAGTCCTAAGGTTTATGGATCTTCTCAAGTACACTGTCCCAATGTACTTCTGAAACGCATTCCTCTTCCCAATAGGTTTTTTTAATTGGGAGAAGCCAGCCATGAGTGGACCCTGTTCATATGTGTCCAATGAGCATTGCCAGGCAACAGTGGGAATTATGGAAATTATACCTATAAAAACTGAGATTTCAAATGAAAATGTTGTTAATATAATACAGTTAGTTTATCTGATTAGTAAACTTTTTTTCATAAACTAAATCACTATTAGAGAAAAACCAGCCTAATGGGAAATGTCTGTTGTAGCATCGCTTTTCTGTGGCTTAATATTAAGCAGCATTTTATTGGGCATATAGTCCTTTCTATGTAGGTTCTAAAATATTATGTAGGGATCAACTCACATGGATTTCAGACTGATATTTATTTGAAGAGGCAGGTAACTGATTTTTATGTGCCTTAATTTTGCAGTTAATAGGGTGACAATTGACAACTTACATTATACTTGCAGTAAAACATTGTTTATTTAAAGCTGTTCACGTTTTGACCCCACTTTTCGTGGTCAGGGATACAGGGGTGTCTGACGCCTATCCCGGTGAACACAGGTTGTAGACATGAGTGTGCCTTGGATGGGACACCAGTCCATGGCAGGGTGGCCTGAAGGTTTCTGTTGCACTGACAGGGAATGATCCCCTAACCTGCCGCCTCCTCCCTCAACAATGGATAAAAGTGCTTTTGTGTGACTTATGAACATCAGTTCATGTAATTTCCTATGTAGTGGCCATTATAGTCAATAAGGCATTTGAGACTTCTATGACTCTAATAAACTGCAAAACTAGGATCACTTTTAATTCCATTTTTTTTTTCTATGCAGTTAGAAAATGTAAGCATGGTTATAGACGTGTGTATAGTTTGGTTGCTATTAATCAGTTCTCTTTAACTACATCAGTCAACTAATTTTATTTTCCTCGTATTTTCTCTTGGGAAAGCTGAGACATGTTAAGCATTCCGACGTGTCGAAATATAATTAAAATGTAATTATTAGTTGAACACTGAAATGAATTATAATGTGGTGAGAACAATGTGTCTGACTTCAGTCTACAGTTGTAAAACAACTGAATAACTTTCATTTACCACTCCATTTTTTCTACAATATTACCGACAGAAAGGTAGTAATAAAAACAGTCTATTGATCCTTTTTACAGATCCTGAGATTTTTGCTGTTGACTCCCTGTCAAGTATGACATATTTCTGCATTCATGTGAAAGTTTCTCTTCTTTTTTTTCTTTCTGATATGTTTTTTGTCTCTCACAGGATGGCAGCCAATTGGAGGAGCTGCAGAGGCTGAGGGAGGATCAGCAGTGGCTCAAGGACAAGGTCTGGGGTTTTGTAATCACAACATTTATTTTTAATTTTTTATCTGAATCTTTTTTCTGCAGTGACATGCATGTCAATATTAGAGTTGTCTAAGAAGTTTGGTCCGGAAAGACGTCTACTGCAATATACTTTATCAGTCCCTTGCTGTATGGCAATGCTGTATGTCAGAGTGTGCTTTTGGAAGAACCAAGCAATTAGTTAACAACTTAGATGGTTGTTTGAGTTGGACAAGTCAGCAGCATGCATTCAGTATGAAACATTTACACCATTTATCTATGTAACAAGCTTACAGTGGGGCTTGAAAGTTTGTGAATTCTTTAGAATTGTCTATATTTCTGCATAAATATGACCTAAAACATCATCAGATTTTCACACAAGTCCTAAAAGTAGATAAAGAGAACCCAGTTAAACAAATGAGACAAAATTATTATACTTGGTCATTTATTTATTGCAAAAAATGATCCAATATTACATGTTAGTGAGTGGCAAAAGTAAGTGAACCCTTCCTTTCAGTATCTGGTGTGACCCCCCCCCATGTGCAGCAATAACTGGAGCTAAACGTTTCCTGTCAACTGTGGATCAGTCCTGACACACCGGCTGGAGGGAAATTTTAGCCCATTCCTCCGTACAGAGGAAGCTTAATCCAACTTAAACCATTGGATTAAGTCAGGACTTTGACTTCCAAAACATTAACTTTATTCTTCTTTAACCATTCTTTGGTAGAACAACTTGTGTGCTTAGGGTCGTTGTCTTGCTGCATGACCCACCTTCTCTTGAGATTCAGTTCATGGACAGATGTCCTGACATTTTCCTTTAGAATTCTCTGATAGAATTCAGAATTCGTTGTTCCATCAGTGATGGCAAGTCATCCTGAACCAGATGCAGCAAAACAGACCCAACCCATGATACTACCACCACCATGTTTTACAGATGGGATAAGGTTCCTGTGCTGGAATGCAGTGTTTTCCTTTCTCCAAATATAACGCTTTTCTTTAAAAAAAAAAAAAAAAAGTCCTGTTTTGGTCTCATCCGTCCACAAAGCATTCTTCCAATGGCCTTCTGGCTCATCCATGTGATCTTTAGCAAACTGCAGACGAGCAGCGATGTTCTTTTTGGAGAGCAGTGGCTTTCTCCTTGCAACCCTACCATGCACACCATTGTTCTTCAGTGTTCTTCTGATGGTGGACTCATGAACATTAACATTAGCCAATGTGAGAGAGGCCTTAGAAGTTACCCTGGGGTCCTTTTTTGAACCTCGTCAACTGTTACACGCCTTACTCTTGGAGTGATCTTTGTTGTTCGAAATTTAATGGTCTTGAATTTTCTCCATTTGTACACAATCTGTCTGACTGTGGATTGGCGGAGTCCAAACTCTTTAGAGATGGTTTTGTGACTTTTTCCAGCCTGATGAGCATCAACAACTCTTTTTCTGAGGTCCTCAGAAATCTCCTTTGTTCATGCCATGA
Source organism: Ancistrus triradiatus (assembly GCA_025084515.1). NCBI lineage: Eukaryota > Metazoa > Chordata > Actinopteri > Siluriformes > Loricariidae > Ancistrus > Ancistrus triradiatus. The sequence continues at coordinate 7,696 of JAJAGP010004890.1, read as the reverse complement.
TACACTTTCACAGACATGTATTGTGAAGAGCAGACTTTGATAGATCCCTGTTCTTTAAATAAAACAGGGTCCCCACCTGGTTGTCATCCCATTGATTGAAATCACCTGACTCTAATTTCACCTTGAAATTAACTGCTAATGCTAAACGTTCACATACTTTTGCCACTCACTAATATGTAATATTGGATAATTTTCCTCAATAAATAAATGACCAAATATAATATTTTTGTCTCATATGATTAATTTGGTTCTCTTTATCTACCTTTATTTGCTTGTGTGAAAATCTGATGATGTTTTAGGTCATATTTATACAGAAATATAGAAAATTCTAAAGGGTTCAAATAGAATCTCTGGAAATGATAAAGAGTATGATCTGGGAGAAGAGATTATATAGATAAAGCTTGTATATATTTGTCCAAATTATTCCCTTATTCAGTGTAACCAGGTACATTGCATTTATTTCACAACATTTTTGTGACAAGGGCCAGTTCTTTCCAGTTTATATAATACACACAGTGAGGGGCAAAAATGTGAGACCACTAGTAAATGCAGTTGTTTTAATCTTAGTGGAGAAGGATTCTTACTGGAAGAGCATGGCTCAAATCACACCTCAAAGCTTTGCAACAACCACCTTTAGGCCAAAGGATATCAAGGAGTGCTGATTGTCATGCGTTTTCTCTACCATCACCTGACCTAAGCTCCATCAAGCATTTATGGGGGTACTTGAAGACAGGGAACGTTTAACATTGATAAGAGTCTATTTGGTATATTGGGAATTGTGCTGGGATCTAATGGATCTTCAGAGTTTGCACAAATTTGTGGAGTCAGTACCAGCTCGGGTGCTCAGTGCAGCAACAGGTTCAACATACCAGATACTAATTAATACTAGTAAAAATGTTAATAAAACTTTTCACTCATTGTTATGCTGGTTCTATGATCTGTTTATTAGCTTTATTTAATGCTGCATCAGCGGCTATTTTCTGAATCTGAATCTATTAATCAGTTTCGTATGAAGGTGTGAATGTTGATAGTTTTCCCTGTTTGGAGTTTCTCCATAACTTTCTATATCTGTGGAAGTTGATGTAGCCTTGGTCACCTTTTTGGTTTGATGTTTGAAGTAGTAAAGTAGTAATCCATGTTACATGCTAATGGTGTAAGAGCTCCCAAACTCTGGGAAAATAATGTGCAGCATTTGTGTTGTCAGTTAACATGTAAAGTTGAAAATATGGCAGATCTGATACATATCCAGCTTTACAAGCCAGTGTCAGCCAGTTTTTTTTTTAAGCACAGCCTCACTGTGCTGCAATGAAGCGCTGCTTCAAAGTCCATCCAAGCACCACTTACCCCTGAGTGCTCCTCTGTTGGTTGGACAAGATTACTCTCAAAACAAAGTGCAGACAGCTTGATTAATAGAGGCCTCCGCCAAGGACCCATGCCGCACTATATTTTCACACTTACTTACTCCACTTCACTTCACTCACGCCAACTTTTATGTACTGGCTCCATCACGGCAGGAGCTTGTCGCTTTGTAAAGAGCAAGTCACCACTTTTGAGTCGCTTTCTGTGAAAACTCATTAAAAGCCCTCTAGACGTTTTGTTTGAACAGCCACAGGGGCGCTGAATCTGAAACTGCTTTTGCCATAGATTGCAGTGCTGTGCTGTACAATGTGAAGTGTTTCATGGGTTTGAGTGGTCGCAGTGATATGCAGTTGCCGTGTGATATGGCATTTAATCTCTCACCAAGGATGCCAGGTGAACATATATGTCATGTGTGGTTTAGTGTGGTCTCCTACTGTATCTTTCTCTGTGTTCTGTACTAGTTTTGGCTCAGGAGCTTCAGTTGGCCACTGTGAGCCATGAATAGGGTCATAGAGCTTTTTTATTTGGAAGCATTCATGACATAGAAAGTATGTTATTTCCTTAAAGGTTTTTTTTTTGTTTAGCTGAGAAGCTTTTAGAAATGGGTACATAGGGTAGTACTGTCTACAAGCCTGACATCAGTTTCTAGTGTACTTTGTAAAGCAATAGATTAATGAATGTCAGGGTTAAATTTTGTAACACAACTAGTTGTGAAGTACTTTATACTTGAATGTTGATGCTAAGAATTTTTTAATACTTTTTAACCCCGTTTTCCCTGGTTAGGGTTTCAGGGAAGGTTATTGGTGGGTGTTATGGGAGGTGGGGTCCCGTGCCTTTTCTGAAGAAAACAGGCCACTTGCATAAGCGTGCCCTGGATGGGACGGCCATTCATCACAGATTCAGCTAATTATAAATCAATACCAAACAGCGTTAACTTTGACATTGTGAAGTACGAGCCTGTTTTCCTTTATATGTCAAAGTCTTTCAGCTAAAATAAGAATATCTGTTAACTTTCCCTTAATCCCAATTATTTAATGCGTCGTTTAAATGATAAATTTAAGCATGGTTAAACTCTAAATGAAAAATCAAATCCATCACAGTGTGCACTCAGACAAATATTGAAAACTTGTTTTATTGCACTTGTCAATATTAGCAAATTAGAAAATTTTAGATTATAATTATAGAAGCAACACACAGCCTGATTGAAATATGATTAATTAGAGGTGCTCGGGTATTGCAGTGGTCAAGTACGCCAGCTCATCACTGCAGACTTTGAGTTCTGAGGTCTCTGGGCTGGCAAGGTGCTCCACAATTGGTCATGTCTGAAGAAGGAAACATCAGATGCTGCTGCAACAGAGGTCCCATCAGCCGATTATGGTGCTCGCAAAGGGATATGGCAAGAGTGGAACGTGCCTCTGTGTGGGCATGCCCTCAAGATAGAAAACTGCCACCTGCCAATAAAATGAAGCAGTCAGAAGCCGCAAGCTGTACGAATGCACTTTTTGACCTATGGCATTGCTCTGGTGGAGGGATTGGTAAGCAACAGGGAATGCTGACAAGAGGAACTGGGCAAATGGGTACAAACAGAAGTCTGTGTTAGCAAAGGCAAACGAAAACCAGCACTAACACCTACACAGAGGAATACAAGGGTGCAGAGGTCTAAAGAGAAGCAATCATGGAGTGTGGATGACTGGATGAGATTGATATTCGGTGTTGTATCACAAATCTGCATTGGCCACGGAGCCGATGCTGGAACATGTCTGGTGCTGCTCTGATGAAACTTCTAAAGATGACTGCCTGAAGAAAAAATATCAAATTTCGTCACTTGGGGGAGATGGTAATCATTAACTAAGCAGTCAATACACAGGTGTACATTACAGTTTTGGACACACTTCTCATTCCGTCGATAAAAACTAGATTTGGTGATGTCATTTTTCAGGACGTTAATGAATTTCGACACAGAGAAAAGCTTTTCTTCAGGAATGGCAAATAAAGTCAGTGATATGGCCAACAAGCAGTTCAGATCTCAATCCAATTGAACATTTATGGCGGAAATTTGAAATACAGTCCTTGACAAGATTCCACTCTGCAATGGTGATCTGTCAGCCTTTTCTAGAACACTGGAATCAGGTTGATGTAGAAAACTGTTTTTAATTAGTGCAGTCCATACCTCAGTGAAGTTAGGCCGTCATAGAAGCCAGAGAAGGAGCAACAAAGTACTAATTGTGATTTTTTTGCTGGTTGTGGTTTGTGGTTGATAGTCACATTGTTTTTTCCTCAACATTGAGTGATTTAGTGATAATGTTTAACTATTAAATACAAATTGTTTGTGTCATGTCTGTAATTTGTTCATTTGCTGCAAAGTACAAAAGCTGGGCCACATGTGTATATGTAGTGAGTCCATAATTTTGCTGGGGTAGTATCAGTTTCAGTTTGTTTGTTCCAGTCATCGCACAGTCAGATTTAGTTGAATTTCTGTCTGGTAATCAGAATTATGGGATAGTATTGACAGCTGTTCCCAAATTGACAGCTGTTCCGGTATAAATGGTAGCATTTATTTGTGTTCCGTATCAAACAATACCGAATAGTGTTATTGTGTATCAGGATTGTGTAAGGAGAGGAGGAAACAGTATGAAAAAGGCCACAGTTTAGAGAAGAACTTGCACTTTAGAGAGAAGTAGGCACAGAGACAAGGAGTGAAAATTGGAAAGAGTCAAGCAATAAGAAAGGCTGTTGTAGGGTAAAAGAAATATGAGATGGAATACGTGTCGGTCATCGAAGGTCATGAGTGCGTGGTCAGCCTCCCTCTCTTCTACCCACTGGAAGCTCATTAATACCAGCTCCACAATGCAGCTGTGTAACCAGACCTTGTGTGCACTCAGTTAAAATGTATATGAGCTCCGAGTAGTTAATTCATTTTCTGCTTAGGTGGCACATGAGCTGCTCTCCTTGATGGTCTCTAGGGGATAATAGATGTATATTGAGGCTAAGAGCGTTTGCACTTGTCCTGTCAGGTCGCCGTTTCACATTTGCTGACAGGGCATTCTGAGCCGTGGACATCAGGAAGAGAACTTTGTGGTAGAACACCTAACCCTTCAAACCAGGTTGACTTAATAATTCAGCATGGGGTTTGTAGTGTGAGAATTCTAGGATGTGGGTTTGTGGTAAACCTCATTCCAACCTGGGAGCATTGATCTGAGCTTTGATGCACTTTGTGGTCTATGGGCTTCTTGGTTGATTTGCTTTGCATTATTTGACCCAAAGACAAAATGATTAGCCTATTTATTCCCGTTCATTGCGTTCTGTATCCCATCAGATCTTAGCTGATGCTGGATTGATGTGAGGCCAGAATGGGGGTATGGTATATTTTAACAGGTAATTATGTGTAATCTACAATAATTCCAGTAAAAGCTTCAAAATGGGTCAAATCCAGCTTTCTAGAAATTGAGACATTTACTTAAAGTGACAAATCATCTCCACATATTACGTTGTGGAAACAGAATGGACTGCTAAGGTTCTGCTATTACTCAGCATGTACAATTGACAACCATTTCTTTTTTGGAAAAGATTTTCCATTTATTTAATTTGATGGTCATTGTGTTGCTCTCCTTTCTCATTACAGCCTTTCACATCTACACATTAGTGATTGGCCAGACTTATCTATGACTCTTGTAGTGATAGGCTCATTTGAGACATTTCGTTTTCAACAGCTTGATGAGCGTGACAGGAAAGTGGCCGCTCTCAACCTGGAGGCAGAGTCTCTGAGAGAACAAGTGTGTACACGTGACCGGGACGCTGCAGACCTGTGCACCCAGCTCATAACCTCCCAGAGTGCTTTGCAGCAGGTGACTGCCAAACTCAGAAGCTACCAGAGAGAGCTCAAAGACAAGGTGAGAGCCTTACATGCCTTTAAATTGAGTTCACAGAACTACAGTCCCAAATCAGCTGAAAGTTGGGACAGTATGGAAAGTGCAAATAAAAAATAGTGTTTTTTACATTTACTTTCACCTTTATTTCATTGCAGGCGGTATGACCCCAAGATGTTTTATGTTTTGTCTGGTCAACGTCATTTCATTTGTTAATGAACATCTGTGTGCGCAGCATGTGGTTTTGTATTGTCTTGTTAAAAAATGCATGGACGTCACTGGAAAAGATTTCGTCTTGAAGGCAGCTTATGTTGCTATGAAACCTCAATGTACTTTTCTGCATTAGTGCTGCCATCACATAAGTGTAAGTGGTCTTTGCCAAGGGCACTGACCCAACCCCATCCCATGACAGACCCTGGCTTTTTGGACTTGTCACTGGTAAGAGTCTGGATGGTCCTTTTCTTCTTAGGTCTGGAGCACATGGCGTCCATTTTTCTCCAAGAAAAGATCTGGAATACCCATTCGTCTGACCACAGTACATGTTTTCACTGTGATGGTCCATCCCAGATACCTCCGAGGCCGGAGATGTTGACGTACACTGTAGATGGAGAATTATGTAAATATCTTCAAAGCTTTCTTTGAGGAACATTGTTTTTAAACATTTCACTCATGAATTTGTTGACAAACTGGCCCATCATTGATCCTCAAAGACTCAGCTTTTCTTGGATTCTGCTTTTGTACCAAATCCTGATTACAAACACCTGTTTTAAATCACACCACCATTTAGGTTTTTAGCTCATTACTAGGCCTAATTTGCCTCCATTCCAACTTGAATGTGTTGCAGGCTTGAAATGCAGGAATGGATGATTATTAACGATTGAAATTAAGTCCCAACAAGATGTGAAATGTGGTGGGTTCATACTGTCAGCAATGAGATACAAGCCAATGTGAGGAACACTGTTTTTCGTTTGGTTTTTTTCCATACTGTCCCAACTTTTTCTGATTTCTGGTAGTACTAGAGTTTCTCCATGCCATGGATATTGTATGTGTAGTTCTTTCTTCCCTGCTCTAACATGCATAAGTCAGCTCACATAATACATGATAATTATCTGAATTTATCCCGGGTGTGTTGGCTAAACAGGATATTTTTACAGGAGACCCTGTCAGCAGAGCTGGAGCAGAGTGTGGTTGATCTCAAGGCTGAGCTTACCCAGATACAGCGCCAGTACACAACCTGCTACTCAAAGGTACACTGTATCACCCCAAAATAACACAACAGTGTATAGCCCTTTACACAACTGTGTACAGGAACATGTCCATACAAGCATCAGAAGTCATACACAGTAATATTCCCATGTCAGACTCCAATTCAAGGTTTAGACTGTCATTGTGGGTAATAGTTTTCCAATCAGGGTGGCGCAGTGACTAGCGCTGTCGCCTCAGAGCTCCAGACATCCTTAGTTCGATTCCTAGCCTGGACAATGCTTGTGAAGTGTTTGAATTCCCCTGGGTACTTCCATTTCCTTGTACATTTCAAAGACGTGCCATCTCTAAAGTGTCCCATTGAGTGAGTGGACAAGCTTGGTTCCCGACTTGCACCCCGTGTTGCTAATTGCCTTAGTTGAGAATCACCAGTCATACAGGTGTTCCTCATAAGCAAACAAAAGTCTCAATAGTCAGTTTGAACCAAACAAAAACACCAATTATATATAAGAAACCTATCACCTGTTTTCAGCTGTTTTCAAAAAATCGTTTTCATCCAAGCATTTTTATTTATGTGCCTCTCTACTAAACATAGTTGATTCTAAATGCGTTTATGACATGAGCAGATATTTCAAAAGAGACCGGAGAACTGAGAAGCCTGCAGAAACTGTGAGAGGCTGTGAGAAACAGGCGCATTAGACTTTGGTGTGCTGCGTTACAAAGACAGCATTTTTTCTGTCCTTGTTTCTCTGGTGTGCTGCGTTGCAAAGTTCTTTTTACTGCATGTTTCTCCCCCGAGCTGTCCGCCACAACTAGAAACCAATTGGCAACTGTCCCGCGAGCCACACATGGATCTTGTGCTGTGGAGCACAGATCCAGAGCACATATTTCACCTGAATAGTAGCACCTGCCACCTCATCATCGCTGTGCTTATTAGGAGTGCAATGCCACTTGGACATTGCTGAGCATTTAGTCTGCTCACGCTGATGCCACATGTGTATTAAACTTTGTTTAATAAAACTTTCTGCATCAGAGGCTGAGCTCTTGCATGTGTTACTACAACTTTTGTGCAACAACAGCTAAGGTACAGTGGGGCAAAAAAGTATTTAGTCAGCCACTGATTGTGCAAGTTCTCCTACTTAGAAAGATGAGAGAGGTCTGTAATTTTCAGCATAGGTACACTTCAACTATGAGAGACAAAATGAGAAAACAAAAAATCCAGATTTCTGGCTCTCTCAGACCTATAACTTCTTTAAGAAGCTCTTCTG
>JAJAGP010004889.1:0-41225 GCA_025084515.1 Ancistrus triradiatus | reverse complement strand
TGTGTGTGTGTGTGTGTGTGTGTGTGTGTGTGTGTGTGTGTGTGTGTGTGTCTGTGTTGGCACTGGATAAATAGCATGATGTTGCTGTAGCAATATATAATCGTTCTCAAGGGCACAGTGAATGCATTGCCGAATTGGTAGTTAAACTGCTGGTGTTTGTGACTTGAGAGGAAGCTATCCTGTAGTTAATGTATGTTTTGTTAAACCTATTCCAGTACCCTTAATGCAAATTGTAGCACTTTCTATAAAAGGTGTGATTCTTTAATGCTTATGTAGACAATATGAAGGATATAAGCATGCATTGCTGCTGACTTGACTGAATAGCAGCTGTTCTAATTTTGAAACTAACGTATGTGTGAAGGTAAGAGTCTCACCCACTTGGCAACCGATAAGCACACAATAACATGGGATTTACACCTGGATGAAGCTGAGTTTTATTCTTGAAAGTGCAGTTGAGAGCATCAGTTGTCTTTTACCATTCCTATCAGTTTTACCTGTGTCACCTGTGTGGCCTTACTTCTCATATCCTGAAGATGATTATATAGCAACATACACTCACTGACCACTTCATTAGGTACACCTATTCAACTGCTCGTTAATGCAAGTATCTAATTAGAAATCATATGGCAGAAACTCGGTGTGTTTAGGTATGGAGACATTTACGACAGCCAGACGAACTTCAAACACAATGGAGAAGAAAGCTGATTTAAGTTTAACTTTTAACATGGTATGGTTGTTGGTGGTAGACTGGCTTATCTGAGTACTTCATGGGATTTTCAGGCACAGCCATCTCTAGGATTTACAGATGATGTTCAGAAAAAGAGGAAATATCCAGTGAGCAGCAGTTCTCTGGGAGAAAATGCATTGTTGGTGCCAGAGGTCGGAGGAGAATGGCCAGACTGTTTTGAGCTGATAGAAAGGCAAAAATAACTCAAATAAACACTTGGTACAACGGATGTATGCAGAAGAACATCTCTGAATGTACAACACGTTGATCCTTGAAGCAGATGGGCTACAGCAGCAGGAGACTACACCGAGTGCCACTCCTGTCAGCTACAGTTTGCACAGGCTCACCAAAATTGGACAACAGAAGATTGGAAAAACGTTCTGATGAGTCTCAATTTCTGTTGTGACATTCAGATGGTATTGTCAAACTTTGGCATAAACAACATACAAGCATGGATCCATCCTGCCTTGTATCAGCGGTTCAGGCTGGTGTAATGCTGTGGGGGATATTTTGTTGACACACTTAATACCAGTTGAACATTGTTTAAATGCCACAGTGTACCATCTTCTACATGCCATGTCACAAAGTACAATCATCTCAATCCCAATCATCATGGGAAATGACGCTGAGTTCACTGAGTTCAGCTCCAGTCCCACCATACCCAAGCCACACTAGAAGACAGTAACCCTCACCCTCCTCCGGTTATCTGGGGACAAAGTGCCGCCAAGGGCTTTCCTGCTTAGACTCAGGATCCTGGAGTGACTCTGTATCGGACTACTTAATGCCGATGTGTATATTTTACATTTTACTTGAACTCTGACTCCATGACTTATTAGTTTAGATAAATTCGTTTCATTCTTACATTTATCATCTACACCGACCAAGGAGGTTGGGTCCCTTGTGGAGTCTTGGTCCTTCCAAGGTTTCTTCCTCATAACACTCGGGGAGTTTTTCCTTGCCACTGTCGCCCTAGGCTTGTTCAATTTGGGATTGGACGTAGATATTAGGAGATAATGTAAAATTGTAAAGTTGCTTTGAGACAGTGCTCCATTGTAAAAAGCACTATATAAATAAATCTGATTTGACTTGACTGTACTCAGATGTCCTCCACTGTCACAAGGTCCAATGCAGCACCTTTGGGATGTGGTGGAAAAGGAGATTCACATCACACATCATGCAAATTAAAAATTTTGAATTTTGATTAAGTTTTTTAACACCCAGACATTTTATGTTGAGTTTTATATCAAACAGGTCTCAGGAGTTCATTTCTTTCGTTTTTGCTGATTTTCTTACCAATGATTTGTTGTTAAGACCAGCTAAGACCATTAAAGGCTTAATATTTTAGTTTTAGCCCATTCGTTTTCCCCAGAGTGTACAGTCAAATAAAATTTACTGAACAAATTAGATTTCGATATTTACATTATATGTATAAGCTATGTGTTATTAGTTTAGATTTAGATTGTGTTTGCCTGTTGTGACCTGATGAGGTCAGGTGTTATTCAGAATTAATTCAGGATTCCAAGCAGTTATAAACTTTTCTGTGGAACTGTGATGTATTAACTACAGATAAACTTGGCTGCAACACAGTATAATTTAGGATTGTGAAGCTCTTACTGAGGACGTAACTGAAAATTAGCGATATAACAGCAATCACTGGCAGTCAGAAAACATACCCTAGACAGCCATGGGGAAGTTGTTGTGGAAGGGATATTCTCTGTTGTGGAAAGGTTGCAGTACAGGTGTTTTGAGCAGCATCCTAAGGAAAAGAGGGAGTGTGGAACAGGACAGGATAATCAGTACTAAAGCAGAAGCCAAAATACACTGAAAAGCAGTGAAGTTTGCACTGTTTGCACGTATACTGTATATATTATGTAGATATTGTGACAACTGCATTTTTAGCAATTCTATATGACTGTCGCTGTATGGTGTTTAAATACAGCTAGAAATATATATTTGAGTCCTTACAATCCAAAGCTTCTACGATCCCTTTTGGCTGCACAAAGTAAATTCTTCTTTTTTGAAGGTCACCGGACCATTTCAGCAGCTTTTGGGGAATTCTGATTGCAATGCCATGTGTTTTTATTGCTCAGAATCACAGCCAAAAGTGCATGACAGTTAGTGTCCACAACAGTCAGGTCTCTGTGAATGTGTGTGTTTATTAGTTTGGGTTTGCGTATGTGTGTGTGTGTGTGTGTGTGTGTGTGTGTGTGTGTGTGAGCATGCGTTTCCACTGGAGCCATGCCCTTCCCTAGTGCTTCTGGCAGTCGTGATTAAATCAGCAATTCGGATAAATCGTCAGTGTGTGTGTTTGGAGCAGAGACACTGTGGGTAAATTAAAAGGAGGGCCTGACAGAGAGCCATATGGTCCAAGTCTCCGGGAGAGCACAACCAGCTGAGATGAGCCGATAATAGCCACCATTTTCACTACCTCCAGTAGAGGCCTGAACATGCTGCTGGAATTTTAACAACATGCACGTGTTCGTACGCCCAAAAAATCTGCGGCCATACAGCATCAGTCTATTAGGCATCGATAGGAATTGGGACTGGGTGTTACGGTTCGCATATAAGGAAAACTGGCGAACTGTATTAAAAGAAAATAAAAACATTTTTCCGGGACCCAATCGCAGTTAGCTCCAGATGGAAATGGTGAATCAAAAATATATCTAAAATGGTAAGAACCAAAATGCGAAGCTGCACCTGATTAGGGAGCTGGGGGACGACCCCTGATCGCTCACCTCAGGGATTTCAAGCCAAAACCTTCTTCCATCAATTAGAGCATTGAAGATGGAACGTGGCTGGAGCTTCCAGCATGACAATGATCCCAAACACACCGCTCGGGCAACGAAGGAGTGGCTCCTTAAAAAGCATTTCAAGGTCCTACAGTAGCCTAGCCAGTCTCCAGACCTCAACCCCATAGAAAATTTGTGGAGGGAGTTGGAAGTCTGTGTTGCCCAGCGACAGCCCCAAAACATCACTGCTCTAGAGGAGATCTAGGGTTAAAAATAATCAGATGTCCTCCAAAGTGTATGTTATGTCATCATTGTGTACTGCATGCACTTAATTAATTTAAAGCTCATGCAAAAATAAATGTATATTGTCTCTGGGACTGTGGTAGCCTAGTGGTTAATGTGCAGGACTATGAACCAGAAGGTCCAGGGTTCAAATCCCACCTCAGCCAAAAGCTGCCACTGTTGGGTTCTTGAGCAAGACCCTTAACCCACAATTGCTTGGATTGTAAGATTGTACCAATTGTAAGTCGCTCTGGATAAGGGCGTCTGCTAAATGCTGTAAATGTAAATGTCTCTGCAATTTATGAGAATAGAGTGTATGCCTTTATGTAAAAACAATTAATTCATAGAATTGTTGGCTTAGCCCAAATTTTTAGTTCTGTGCAGTAGTTGAGATGTTTTTAAAAAGTTACTAAACTTTACTTGTCTCGGGCATTTTGCAAACTTTCACCAAGTGTCAACTAACTTGGTACATCTTTTTTCAAAAGGGGAAATTATTCTAGAATGTATTTTGACTGAACTAATACTCTGTATTTAGTGAAGGGAAAATATTGAGAATGTGGCATTTGCATTCACTGCACTGTCCCATATGCATCGATGCAATCTCTCTGCACTTGCGCTCATCTTTATGCAGCACAAGACTTGTCAATGATGATGATAAATCTGTTTGTGAGTGCAGAGAACTGATTTCCCATGAGTGGACTCTCTCACCTTACCTTCTCTCTCACTTTTGCTTTCTTTTTTCTCTTCTTTTTCTTCTCAATCACCAATCCATCGCTGCTGTAACTTGTAGTCCAGTGGAATTGGCGAAACTTGCAGGATGTCCATTTAAAGAGTAAAACTGAGAATACAAAAATAAAGAAATAAATGAAAACAGTGCTGAGCGGCACTGAATACCTTTTGTTTGTGTCAAGGTAAAACTAACAAACCGACAGAGAGATGGTATTGAACCTGTAACGAAAAAGAACTTGTCCACAATGCAGAATTTTTTCAAACATATTTGCTCTTCTGCAGTTTGGCCTTCCACTCATGAAGAAATAACTGAAAACATCTCCAAGGATGGATAGATATAAAGAATGTTTCCTGACAAGTATTGTCCTCTGATGTGGCTTAAACTTGTAAAAACACATTCAAAGATCATACTGCAGTTAACTACCTCACATTGGTTACAGGTAGACACACATGGAACTTCATCAAAGCCTCTATTTGCTTCATCCATTCCTCACTGATCAGAATTGAACACTCAAGGACATAATTTGCCAGTTAAGGTATCGATTTGGGGCTTGTTAGGGAAAGGCTTCATCTTTACATGGTTCTACAGTTCTCACCAGCTGGTGTTGTAGTACTCAAGACTAGTCTCAAGACCATAAGCAAGTGATCTCTGTCTTATCTCAGTCTCAAACTCATTTGGACTGTCTCATCTCCGTCTCGGGGTAAAGTGGACTCAGAAATTGTTGTCGAGACCAGCCAGTGTGACTGTCTAAGGTAGCATTAATTATGAAGTGAGCTTTTTTTTTATTATTATTATTGAATATGAATCAGTCCTTTCTCTACATGCCTAAATAATATCACTGAGTGGCTAACAGGGAAGCACAAGTACTGAGTAAAGGATCTGAATACTTATGCCAATGCAATGGTTTTTTTCCTTTTCAATAAATTCTAAAAATCTGGTTTCAATTTGTGGTAATGGGGTATTTAGATGCAGAATGATAGGGAAAAATAGTTAAAAAAAATATATATTTTTTTTTTGCACAAGGCCGAAACATAACAAAATGAAAGGGTAACATAAGTGAAAGGGACTGAAGACTATCCAAATGCACTGTATGTACACTCACTGGACACTTCATTAGGTACACTAGTACTGCATTAGACCCCCTTTTACTTTCAGAGCTGCCTTAATATAAGTAAAGTGAACTCATGTTCAAGAAACCAGTTTGAGATGATTTAAACTTTGTGACATGGCACGTTACCCTGCTGGAAGTAGCCATCAGAAAATGATACACTGTGGTCATTAAGGGATGGACATGGTCAGCAACAATACTCAGGTAGGTTGTGGCATTTAACCGATGCTCAGTTGGTACGAAGGGGCCCAAAGTGTACCAAATAAAATCCTCCTCACCAGTATACCATCCCCACAGGCCTGAACCAATGATACAAGGCAGGATGGATCCATGCTTTTCTGTGGTTTATACCAAATTCGGACCCTGCTATTCGAGACTCATCAGACCAGGCAACGTTTTTTTCCAATCTTCTGTTGTCTAATTTTCAACAACAATTGTAGCTTCAGTTGCCTGTTCTTAGCAGACAGGAGTGGTACTCGATGTGGTCTTCTCCTGCTGTAGCCCATCTGCTGCAAAGTTTGATGTTGTCTGCTCAGAGATGCTCTTATATATGGTCAGCACAGCACAGATCAGGTTCTATTTGGGTGGAGGATCATTCTCAGTGCTGCAGTAACACTGATGGTGGTGGGACTGTGGTAGCCTAGCGGTTAAGGCACTGGCCTGTGGACCAGAAGGTCCAGGGTTCAAATCCCACCTCTGCCAAGCTGCCACTTGCTGGAAATGACCAAATGCTGGAAATGTAATGTAATGTAACTGTGTGTTGTGCTGGTATGAGTGGACCAGACACAGCAGTGCTGCTGGAGTTTTTTAACAGCTCAGTGTCAATGCAGGGCTGAAAATCGTCCACCTACCAAACATGCCCAGCCACCAGCATCCTTTGAACACTTATGAAGGATTATAGGATTACTAACATTGTCATCCCAGCTGCTCCCATAAATGCTTGATTGGCAATAAATCTGCCAACAGGTGCCAAGGACGTATTGCAATCTGGCAGAGACATTCCTGGGAAACCCTTGCCGTGTGTGGGCAATCATTATCCTGTTGAAAAATGCCAGTTTGGAAGCCCTGCCATAAGAGGCAACACGTGGCCAAAGGACATCCTGCACATATGGCTGAGGTGTTAGTGGGTCCATCCCCCCCCCCCCCTTATCCCAAGGATAGCTCCTTAGATCATCACACCAGCAGTTGTGGCATTGTGTTGCTCTACAGCGAATGCAGGATTGATGCTCTTCTAGTAGTAGAAATGTAGTAGTAGCAGTCCAGGTTTCTTGATCCCAACACCTTGGCAAACAAAGCGGTGGCTGGCTGTCAATGGCAGGATATGTAATGGGCAGTGTGACAACAAATTTCCTTCTGCTAAGCGCCTGAAAATCTTCTGGGTAGAGACAGGAGTGTGTAGTGAAAGTGACGCATGTTTCTGGATGGTGGACAATAAAACTGTTTAAGCTGCTCATGCTTGTCGGTAGATCAAACCATCCTCTTTACTGGTGGTCTGTCTGGAGCCTGTTCTCCATGAGTGTCCTCACAGAATCACTGCTCCTAACAGCTAGGTCAGAACAGCCTAGAAGGTGGGCAATGAATTCGAAACATCCTGTTTCTCTGTCTAATGATGCACTTCCTCTCACAGTCTGTCAACTGGGCAAAATGTCTAGCAATCATTGATCTCTCACCAAGAGGTACACTACCTAAAAGTGGAAACTGAGAGCCTTTTTATAGGGGTGTGGGGGAAGCACTTTTATGCCTGAGACGTAACGGCATGTCGAGGTTTGCAGCAATCCGATACAGTATTATAGTGATGTTTGAAAGTTTATGAACCCTTTAGAATTTTCTGCATTTCTTCATAAATATGACATTTTAGCCCATTCCTCCGTACAGAACAGCTTCAGCTCTGGAATGTTGGTGGGTTTCCTCACATTAACTGCTCACTTCAGGTCCTCTCACAACATTTCAAATAGATTAAGGTCAGGACTTTAACCATTCTTTGGTAGAATTACTTGTGTGCTTAGGGTTGTTGTCTTGCTGCATGACCCACCTTCTCTTGAGATGCAGTTCATGGATAGATGTCCTGACATTTTTCCTTTAGAATTCTCTGATATCATTCAGAATTCGTTGTTCCATCAATGATGGCAAGCTGTCCTGCCCAGATGCAGCAAAACGGGCCCAAACCATTATACTACCACCACCATGTTTCACAGATGGGATAAGGTTCTTATGCTGGAATGCAGTGTTTTCCTTTCTTCAAACATAACACTTTTCTTTTAAACCAGAAAGTTCTATTTTGGTCTCATCCATCCACAAAACATTCTTCCAGTAGCCTTCTGGCTTGTCCACGTGATCTTTAGCAAACTGCAGATGAGCAACAATGTTCTTTTTGGAGAGCAGTGACTTTCTTCTTGCAACCCTGCCATGCACACCATTGTTGTTAAGTGTTCTTCTGATGGTGGACTCATGAACATTAACATTAGCCAATGTGAGAGAGGCCTTTAGTTGCTTAGAAGTTACCCTGGGGTCCTTTGTGACCTCACCAACTATTACACGCCTTGCTCTTGGAGTGATCTTTGTTGGTCGACCACTCCTGGGGAGGGTAACAATGGTCTTGTATTTCCTTCATTTGTACACAATCTGTCTGACTGTGGATTGGAGGAGTCCAAACTCTTTAGAGATGATTTTGTAACCTTTTCCAGCCTGATGAGCATCGACAACTTTTTCTGAGCTCCTCAGAAATCTCCTTTGTTCGTGCCATGACACACTTCCACAAACATGTTGTGAAGAGCAGACTTTGATAGATCCCTGTTTGTTAAATAAAGCATGGTGCCCACTCACACCTGATTGTCATCCCATTTACTGAAAACTGACTAATTTCACCTTCAAAGTATCTGCTAATCCTAGGGGTTCACATACTGTTGCCACTCACTAATGTGTAGTATTGGATCATTTTCCTCCATAAATAAATGACACCACTGTATGTTTGTTTATTCCATGGTAACAACTAACATTAAAACATTGCTTTGTAAATTATTATCGTAAGTAGTAGTAGCATTTCAACATTTTCTAAAGCTTTGTAAAATTTAATTCAAACTCATCCCAACCTAAATACATGTAGGGTTTACAGATAAGGAACACTGACTTCATGTAAATACATTTGTTCAGTTCAGCCATTCTCCTATCCTTGAAGGCCAAAATCAGCAGCTTGTGCCCATTATCAAATCAGAAATCATGAGTGATTTTGTATTCTTTTGTCATTGTTGCAGCAGTATGTTTAATATTCACATTTTACTTTAGTTTGTAAATGTATTCAGCTCTAAACTGTACACAAGCTGTGCTAAAGAAATGTAGATTAAAGAAACCCAAGATTAATCAGTATGGAAATGTAACAAATCACTTGGAGAACACAAAGATCACAGAAATAGATAACTGTGTGCTGTGAGGTAAATTGATAACATTGTTTCAGAAGGTGTGTGCTACAATCTTAAAAACTTTTTATAATTTTATAATTAACACAATTACTCCAGTCGTTCTCCAAATCAAGCACGGCATTGTACAGATAAGATCACACTTTGATTGTACCTCTCTTTGATGACTACATTTGTTTGTCTCCATCTTAACCCCTCTCCCGATGAGACCCTTGGGACCCACTTCCCACCCCCTCTCCATCTCATCACACTGGGTTCCAGGTGTCCGTTCGGTCCCCCCCGCCCCAGCTGCTCTGAATGATGCATTCCAGCGCAGCCTAATGACTGTGGGGACGTTGGGCATCTCTCGTTCCGTCCCCTCATCCCCTTCACTGTCCCCCAGGGGCCAGAGAGCTGACACAGATAAGGCAGGACACTCCAGGTGGTACGAGAGCATGGGGAACTGAAAGTCATGAATACATTAACGGAGCAGGGTAATGAATTCAAATTAAATTATATGTGCCGAGCAGCAGGGCACAAGCAGCCGGTGGGATATTTTCAGAGCCGAATAATTACACCTTTTGCATTTGAGGGGAATCGTGAAATAGTACAAATATCTGCACTCAAAAAGAACTCATGGGGGAGAAAAAAAACAAAGATGACCTGAGTGTCCTTAGTGCAGTGCATGCCGGGTAGTGATCCATGTGACCTAGCATACTGTTTCAATCCAGAAACTCCAGCTGTCACCATGGGCATTGCGAGCCTGGGCCCTATGCCTGCTCTGGGGCAAGAGTGACTAAGGGGGGTGTGACGTTACCTCGCCCAGGCTTTTGAATGAGATATAGCTGGAGAAGACAGTGTTTGCCACATTGCCTCAAGGATGAAAGCAGTCATTGTCTCTCTATTGTTCAGTTCATCACATAAAACCACTCAGATGCCCCTGTAAGCTCACAGAGACATCCTGCTTGAGTAAACACACTTAGTGTTATCTCCTGAACACCACATGTTTGTGTTTGGCAATACTTGAAGACATGCTTATGATACACAGTATGCTTATGTTTAATTTAATTACTATTAAGCCTCAGAACTCTTAAATTCTGAATCGTTAGGTAACATTGATTAGATTTCTATAGCGTTTACAGACGCCCTTATCCAGAACAACTTGCAAATGAGCTGAGTTGTGGAAATGTAAACTCCTTGCTCAAGGGACCAACAGCGGCATCTTGGCAAAATCGGTATCTGATCTCATAACCTTCTGTTTAGGTTTTTAGACTCTTAGCCACGGTGTCAGCAATGGCTGCTGAGTAAATCACTTGTGCATATATTATTATGCTCACTCACATTTCACTCCAATTCCATGCTCATTCACTTAATCCAGGTCAGGGTTCAGTGTTGGCAGCATGCAACATGCAAACTTTGCACGGACAGAAGTCAGGCTGGGCTTGTACCTGGTAACACCACTGTGCCACCCTGGTATTATATTAATACGTTGTTTGTTTATTTCATAGTAACAACTAACTAATTACAACATGACTGTAACAGTCAAATTTAATGTTTTAATGTCGTCTATATCGATGAGCATTAGAAATAAATGGATCTCTAAATATGTTATAATGGCAGGGCAGTGGCTTGTTGCCTCACAGCAAGAAGGCCCTGGATTCGAAGACAAGGTGGAGCAGTGTGAGTTCTTTCTGTCTGGAGTTTGCATGTCCTCCTTGTGTCTGTGTGGGTTTATTCCAGGTACTCCAGTTTCCTCCAGCAGGGCAAAGACATGCATGTTAGGTTATCTGGAGTTTCTAAAGTGTCGTTAGTGGGTAGGTATGGGAGTGTATATGCCCTACGATGGATTGGCATGCTGTTTAGGGTTGTTCCTGGCTTGTGCCCCATGTTGCCGGCTAGGCACCGGCTTTCCCTGATCAAATATTAAGCGAATAAGAAAATGAATGAAAGAATGAATGTTATCATAACTTAATATCTAATATCTGTGATGTGATCATAGACCCAGCCCTCTGAACCAAGCATTCGACTTTGAACGCAACTTCATAACTGAAAGACTTCACCTTTCCAGTGGTGGAATAGGAGTTCTATTCAATGTACAATGTAGTTTACTGGCACAAGTGTATAGTTTTTAGAATAGTTTTGTGTTCTGAAACTTTTGCAGTTTTTTCTTACTGTTCAGAATGTCCAAATGACATTGCTTCCAGTTATCTGATGAAATGCTGGGTGGGACTTCTCCAGAGCTCAGCTGTGCATGGGATCAAGACTCCAGAGACCAGGTTCAAGCTGGTCCAGCCCCTGCCTTGTAGATTTACGTTTTCCCCATATCTGTGTGGTAGCCTAGTGGGTAAGGTACTGGACTATGGACCAGAAGGTCCAGGGTTCAAATCCCACCTCTGCCAAGCTGCCACTGGTCCTTGAGCAAGGCCCTTAACTCACAATTGCTTGGATTGTAAGACTGTACCAATTGTAAGTCGCTCTGGATAAGGGCGTCTGCTAAATGCTGTAAATGTAAATGTTTCCTTGAGTTACTCCAGTGATTCCCACATTTCAAAGGCAGATCAGTTGGTGTCTCTAAGGTGTTCTAGTGTAAGTGTGGGGTGTGTGTGTGCATGTGCCCTGTGATGGATTGGGTCTCTTTTTGGTGTTGGTGCATGTCTTGAGCTTTGTGCTGACATCAGTTAAACCCCCATGCCCTGTGATCATGAATTGTATATAACAGGTATGAAAGCTGAGTGTGTGAGAGAGTATTAGTAGAGTTCCCTATATACTGGTCTTCATGGTCCTTTAAGGACTGAAATGAGCCATTACAATGATTATGCTCTTGCACCTGATCGTCTCATGATGCATTGCATTGTCTACTCATTTGCGCCAAGAGTCTCAGCTCTTTGTATTTTCCCACTGAAACGATGTCTTGAACAATAAATAGGAATTAAACAGCACTCTTAAAATACCTGTACATTTTTAATTTCCAAATGACTTATTTAGCCTTTACCCAGTGCACACATTTTTTTATCTCTACTCAAACTCTGCTAGGAGGTATGAACCAACTTTTTAAAGGCAGAATCTATTTTGGATGATGCAGTTTTTGTTTCATTTGTATTTATTGTTCATTACAAACATATTGTGCTATCTTATGGCACTATTTAAGTTTTTTAACTATCACATTATTTTAGTCAGTTATTATTTTTTCAATAACATTCATCATTTCATAAAAAAAACCACTCCCTCTTAGATGCAATTATTTTACTTTGGCATTGTGTCGCATTAGCCTTTGTTGTGTAGCTCTTTAATCAGAGCAAGAGAGGCCGAGATTCACTCTGGATGTGAGAAATAAGGGTGGAGGGAGCTGGAGCTGTCACGCTTTAATTTTCTGTTGCAAAGGCGTAATGCGAAAATGACAAGAGCAATCAGAAATTAATGGACGACAACACACAGGCAGCATGCACAGGCACAGTCTTAATAATGAATGCTGAAAGCCAATTAATTCGGTGCCATGGAGCTCTGTGTTTTCCAGTCTGATTGGGCTAGATGAAGTGATATGACAGTGGAATGAGAGAGATACAGAGGGATAAACATCAAACCCAAATCGCCCAAAGCTTTGTCCTTTGCTGCTCTCCCCATTCTTTGTTTCTGCAGCCACCATTCTTCTTCTTCTTTTCCCTTTCTGTTTATTTTTCACTCTATCTTCTCAAACGGCTCATACCCCCTGCTTTCTGCTCAATGGAATTACATGGATTAGGGATCTTTCCCCAGCAAGCACGCACTACACACGCAAGCACAGGGTTTGGCCTCTGGCTGGTTTACAGTGCTTGTCTGCAGAACAACAATAATGCAACCCCTTCTTTCATTCTTGTCCTCGTTCCCTTTTCCTCCTTGCGGATCCCTCATCTGCTCTTTGCCCCTCTGCCCTTTGACTCCGACTGGACAACACAAGCTGGCACTCAAAACATCAAACCCAGGGCCAGCAGTGATGGAGATTAATGCTCTGTGTGTCACAGCAGCGACACCTCCTATATAAGTATTAAACAGCAATAACATAACCATTATTGAGCATTATTACCTGTAAGCTATTAGGTTAAAAGAGAAATGCAATAAAACCACCTAGACCTATTAGGGCAGTGTTCCTTTCGAACACCTGTAATAAATTATTAATCATATTTACTGTTGTGTTCTAAAACACTGACAATCTGTGAACTATGTAGAAACATGTGACAGAGTGATTTACCATTGAACTAAGGAGTTGAAGGACCTTGCCAGCTCTTATTAGTAGCACATTTCCTTAACCACTGAGAAACCTACTGGCAAACTGCCCTGTTGAAATGAACAGACAACAAGTTTATTTTATACTTTTCAAATCTGTAAATGATAACTTGTTTTTGATTAACAGAGTTTGTCATTGACATCCAAGCCCATTTGATTCATCCTTCTGAATAAACACAACTTAAAATAAACACATTTGCTTGCACACCAATAATTCAAAACATAATTCTGATGTGCCAGGAGTTCATATTTCTTTGTTTATAAAACCTACGGGGAAGTCTAACTTTATTCAATCCTCTGTGCCCCTCATTTTCACAGTTAGGCTACAGTGTAACAGTATGTGTGTATATATATATATATGTGTGTGTGTGTGTGTGTGTGTGTGTGTGTGTGTGTGTGTATGTGTATATGTATGTGTATATGTATATGTGTGTGTGTGTGTGTATGTGTGTGTGTATATATGTATATATATATATGTGTGTGTGTATATGTATATATATATGTGTGTGTGTATATGTATATATATGTGTGTGTGTGTGTATATGTGTGTATATATGTGTTTGTGTGTGTGTATATGTATATATGTGTGTATGTGTGTGTGTGTGTTGTGTGGTTTCTTTGTCTATTTGTTTGTTTTTTGGTTTATGTCTGTTGTTTGTGTTTTGTTTATGTATTTGTGTTCTCTTTTTGTTTTTGTTGTTTTTTTCTCTTTCTCATCTTTGTTTGTGTCTACTTTTATCTTTTGTTTTTGTTATCTTTATATGTATGTCTTGTGTTTGGTTGTTTGTTTTCTCTTTTCTCTCTTTTTGTTCTCTTTCTGTGTCTTTGTTTTTTTTCTATGTCTATATCTTTTTTTTTTTTTTTTTTTTTTTTGTTTTTTCTATTACTCTCTGTTTTTTTTTGTGGTGTTGTCATCATCTTTATTTTTTTTTTTCTTGTCTCTCTTTTTTTGTTGTTTTCTTTGCTATCTCTTGTTTTTTTGTTTTTTGTCTCTTTCTCTCTTTTTTGTTTGTTGTGTTTCTTTCTCTTCTTTTTTTTTTGTTTCTTTTCTTTTGTTTTTTTTTGTGTGATTTCTGTGTGTGTGTGTGTTTTTTCTCTCTCTCTCTCTCTATCGTCTGCTCTCCCTCTCTCTCTCTCTCTCTCTTCTCTCTCTCTCTCTTCTCTCTCTCTCTCGCATCTTCTCTCTCTCTGTTTGTTTTTTTTTCTCCCTCTCCCTATATATATATATCTAGATATTATATGTGTATCTGTCAGTATGTATATATCTATATAGAGGATCTCTATATATAGATATGGTCTGGATCATTTTAAACCTATGATATATAGTATATTCGATATATATATATATATCTATATATCTATCTTATATATTATATTATATATATATATATATATGAGTCTATATATCTATATACTCTCTATATATATATATAAATTGGATTTTGAGAATAAACTCGTATCAAGAGTAAGATCATAGTATTATATATATGTATATGTGTGGTTTTTTTTGTCAGTGACTCTTAAACACCATTGTATAAACCACATTCTAAAGAGAATAAGCATTTTCACTAGCTAACCCATTGCCACCAAAATATAAGATTGCACATCTAAAATGAATCAGTTACTTATTTAGTCAGTCAGTCAATTGGTCAATGTTGGAGTTGGAAAACACCTCGTTTTTGTTACAAAGACGGCGTGAGAGTGTGCAATGTTAATTCCATAAAACAGATAATGGACCCTGCTCAGGTTCAAGTTAGTAGCGCCTTCTGGCCAGGTCAGATAGCACACAGGCACAATTGGTCAAGTCTGAGTTGGGGACGCTCTGTAACAGCAAACCCTGCCAGGCTCTGCAATGGACTGATATACCGTCCAGGATCTGTCTGTATCCTGGAGTTCCTGGGTAGGAGATGTCACCATGCATTCGTAGCTTGTTTCAAGTCAAATTTGCTCTCCAAAACAATAAATATCAGCATATATCAGCTCTTCCTTTACTGATCCCCCCCCCACCAATTCACCCCCCACCAAACATCAGTTGTGGTTTGAACTCTTCAGTGTGCAGATCTATTGTTAATTGCAATCCGTTGTTATGGGTAGGTTTTTTTTTTTATTAAAATAAAACATATTTTATAGTTTGACTTGCCAGTTTTCTGGCACTTCCTTGCCATATGCGTGCATTGGCCAAAACACACAATGTAAATATTGTAGTGTCGAAGAAGAACCAGGAATGCCACGAATTTTGCTGATAATGAATATTTTTTGGACCTTGCTAGTATGCACTGAAAGCAGCTCTAATAAAAGCTTTGAATGATGATAGGCAATCTTAATACTGAAACCTGGGAAAAGAAAGCCCAGTGAAATAATCTTTCCATTCAAATCCACCAACACATCTTATTTGGGTCACTGGCAGATATGAGATACATGTAACTATAAGAAGGGTAAAAGACATAAAAGAAAATGCAATGTAACCCTTCATAAATGAATTAAAATGAACCCAATGTGTCTGACCTGCAGTGCATGCTGGGAGCCGCTGAGGACACCACGACCAACTTGCACATGCTGCGGAAGCTGCAATATATGCTCAGAGCTGTTTTACAAAAATTATACTCCTGCAAGTGTACAAAAGATGCCCATCAAAATACCACTGATTTATATGGGAGGAAATGCACTAATCTGTTCATAAAGTCAGAAGTTTGAAGGGGTATTTAATGTTATTTATCATTTTATGAATATTAAGTTTTTCTTTTTCATAATTAGGTGCTTATTTGTACATTTTAAAATGTTTTGCATTATTTCATGAATTGAACTATGGACCGTTCTGTCAAATTATTTTAAAGTCAGTTAAAGAGTAGAAAACATTTAGAAATTTGTATGACAGATGTAGCATAACTCAAACAAACAAGCCAGTACATGGCTAGCAAGCACAGCTCTAATCGGTTGTATACAAAAAAGGTTTTCATTAAAACAGAAATTTTACATAACTGCAAAAAGTCCCTGTTCAGTAGTGCTAGTGTTTGTCACAAATCTGTTTTCAGACTTTGGTTCAAATTTAACTGAAAACAGTGCGATCTACTCAGCATTTGGCCATGAGGGACAGGGGTGCAATCACACTTCTTAGTTTAAAATGCAGACGTGGCTAAAATAGGGGTCTGTTTATGGAGTGCAATTCGGTGTGTTTCACTAGTGACAAAAATGTTGCACAGCATTTTTAAACATTGATTTTGAAATAGTAGCTAATGGTAAATCTAATGGTTCTTAAAAGTAGATGTCTAGATATTTTAGCTTCATTTTAAAGAAATTAAAATGATCTTTTGAAAATCAACAAAAAATGCAGTCCCATTTTATTTTCAGAAATTAAAATTAGGGTTTGTCAAAGCTGCTTCCCAGTAGAAAGCACCCAATAAATTAAGATTTTGTATATTTTATCTTATTACTAATTAAGTATTTATGTCATAATGTCATGTCAATCATGCCAATTAATTTTAATGGCATGTCCCAATTCTTATAGATATGTAAGATCCAAATACATTTTGAAATGTCTTTTTTTTTTTACTGTGGGACCACAATTTGAACAAATTCAATGGAATGGTCCACATTGTACTGTGTATATACATTCCATGCACACCGCATGTTGACAGGCTGTGAGTGTAAACATTTTGGCTATAGTCATTATATTATGTCTGGAATCAGAGGTTAAATACGCAAATGCCCCTCTTTCATGAGGGAACACTGCACTTTATCTTGGGACCAATCTACAAATTGCAGGATTCTATATTCTATACAGCTGCAGTTTACTGTGCTGTAAATGATAAGAACGTTTTTAGGCAGACTAGGATGCAAAAACACTGAAAAGCCTGACTCTGAACAATGAGAGCTCTGATGCCATATGGACAACTTAATCTAACGTATGAGATATACACAAGAGCTTCACTTTATCTCGACATTGGCATCATGGGTAACACATCCGCTGCTGGGTGTAAATTTGGGGGATGTGTGTGTGTGTTCATGCACTTGTCTATGTGTGTGCTGAAAGGGTAGGGGGGCAAAGATTAGAAGGTGCGAGACAGCAGATGGCTATGTCTAAAAAAGCAGAGTATGAGGCTACAGAGTGTGTATGGGGGAGGGGGGATTAGGGGGTAAAATATTTTAAGACGAGGCAGAAATATTAATAACCACAACAGGACCGAATGTCTCTTTTTTTTAATATGCTGAACTTTTTATTATAAAGAAGAACTGGAATAGTGTTGCAAGCAATTACAGCACACACACAGTATATGCATTGATGTTGTATGCAGGCATGTGTTGGTGTAAAAGTCACACCTTCATGCAGATATTAATGTGATGCTACACAGTGAGCAGCAGCATATGATCTTTGACCCTCCTCTTTCTTTGCTTTGTCTCTAAGGAATAAGAACTTTAATTAAGCCTATTTAAAAGGGTTGTGGTTATAATTTACATTTACTGAATTTAGCAGACGCCCTTATCCAGAGCGACTTACAATTGGTACAGTCTTACAATCCAAGCAATTGTGGGTTA
The DNA here is from genome assembly GCA_025084515.1 of Ancistrus triradiatus. Classification (NCBI taxonomy): domain Eukaryota; kingdom Metazoa; phylum Chordata; class Actinopteri; order Siluriformes; family Loricariidae; genus Ancistrus; species Ancistrus triradiatus. Next base: position 23,464 of record JAJAGP010004889.1, on the reverse strand, counting down.
AGGGCCTTGCACAAGGACCCAACAGTGGCAGCTTGGCAGAGGTGGAATGAAAAATGAACATAATCTGAAAACAGAGCACGCAGGTCTGGATTAGATTTAATTCACTGTGCAAGATTAGTGAGAGTGACTAGAAGATGACTATGTTTATGAGACTCGACCTCATTCTACCATTGTGAGGTATTTCACCTTCACCAGAATTAGGATGAATCAAATTTTAAATAATTATGTATAAGACCCATTCTAGCGATTTTGTTCAAACTGCAGTCCCATGGTAATAAAAAAATGAATAATACAATAATGTATTTATTCATTAGCTGATCCCAAGTGGTCTTGTCTTGGTTTCGGGGCAGCCATGTCTTTGGAATGTGAGAGGAAACCAGAGTACCCAGAGAAAACCCACACAGACAAGGGGAGAACATGCAAACTCCACACAGCCCAGGATCGGGATTGAACCAGAGGTCTTGGAGCTATGAGGCAGCAGTACTAACCACTGTACCTCCATGCCATCCATTATGCATTTAGATTATAGGTATTTTCAAGTATATAAGTAGGATATATTTAAACCCAAAGTCAGACCCGGGATCTCCAGAACAGTGAGCGACAGCGCTAATTACTTATTTACTAAATATGAAAACTTCATTAAAACAGGAAAACTTTATTTATATCAGGAAGAGAAGAGGGACTGCATCCATATGCTCAGTGTTTTGAAGTAAATGTGTACAATAGTTTGATAATCAGTGTGTAACATTTAAAAAGCTTTTTGTTGTGGGTGTGTTTCAGCAGTGTTTGCTAGTCATGTACTGGTTAGCTTTTTAAAGTTATGCTTCAAATTATGCTTCAAAGTTTCATCACTATGTTGACCAGAAGTCCCATTTTTCCTGGGACAGTCCTGTATTTCAGTCAATGTTCTTATTTAAAAAATATGTACATTTGTCCTGTATGTCGAAGAAAATTACAAATTTATACTGTAATGAACATTAGTAGAGAGTCAATGCCCAAAACACCTCTAACCATAAAATGGCCAATCACTCATTTTGTAAATGAATATAATTCAACCAATTATCAGCCACCCTTCATTGACTTGATGCCCTCCAGCTTCAAAAAGAATTCAAATTTCTGAGGAAACATACACTGGGAATGGTTTGCCAGACATGTGGAGGTAAGTTTCGCATGGAAGTTGCAATGGTATTAAGCAACATATTCAAATGAAAAAGTACAAAAAGTAAGTGTGCATTGTGTATATAGTGTATGCCGTGCTATGTATTTGTGAAAATGTGTGTATGCAGCAAGGTGTTGAATGAGTAGGCTGAGTAGCCTGGGCCCCTACACAGCATTCATATCCAAGTACTGACAGGTAAAAAGACCTCATTAGGGCTGGTACTGTGACTATGCTGTGTTGGGTGTTTAATGAAGAATAGTATAAAAAAGTTTCCACGTTAACACTACAATACTGTACACACAGCGTCCTGTATGTCATTATCAAAAATCTGGTCACTCTAGTCAACACTTGTGATGTGGTAAAGATTCAGAGTGACATGATGGTTTTGGTAAAGACAAAATAGGATGTTCAATAAGATATTTAAATATAGATATATATATATATATATATATATAATATAATATATATATATATATATATATATATATATATATATATATATATATATATTATAATGAAACCTCAAGGTCACACAATTGTTTTAACTGAATCTGTACATACTATAATAAAACAGAGCATTTACTTGATGCATTCACTAAGTTTTATTGTTGCATGGTCTGTGACACCAATCTCTGCAGAACGCAAGCCACAGACGAGACCGTGCACTAGGCTAAATACACAGTCTGAAATAAATCAGTAGATGGAGAGATGAAATTAAATCTTAATAATATCTAAATCTTAATTGTATTATAGATTGTGACAAATTTTGAGGATAAACATTCCATAACAGTATAAAAATACAGTTTAACAAATGACTGTACCTTGGCTAGATATGTGAACCTTAGTTATAGTACAATATACATATGGAAACCATGAACTCTGACTTAGAATGGCCATTATATTTAATATATCCGATTTGTGGAACGGAATATATGGAATAGCATTAGTCATGAAAAAATAAAGACACACAAACCAAACACCTTTTGTCCTGTTTGGGGGTAAATGAAAAATGATGCAAAATTAAAATTGAACTTGATGAATGAATACATATTCATTTAGGTTCGGCTCAATATGACCTAGTAGAGATACTACTGATGTTTGTGAATATAAACTATAAACAATGAGGTTCAGAACACGTCCTGCCTTGCTTTGTCTCTGCTTATACAGAGTAGGTAGGTCTCTCAGTACAGAGCACAGCAGCTTCTGAGTCTTGAATCCCAGACCATATGGAGGAGTTTTGTCCTGTCTGCAGCACAGATGGTGTCCAGAGCGGCCGCAGTGCCAGCACGCTCATTGTTTTTCCATCTTGCCCTTAATAATTTGGCAGAAATAATAATGGACAAAAAAGCAGAGCTGTCCTAGTTTGGTGTCCAGAAGGGCCTTTTCCGAAGAGAAAGCACTTAGTGCAGTAATGAACGATATGATAATGAATGACTAATTATGCTGGGTGATGGCCGTGGGGGATGCGCCCTCGACCTGCTTTTGACAGACTGTCATCAAACCCCCTATTGCTTATCAAAGCCTGACCCTTAAATAGACCAGAGATCTGTCTGTCCTTCTGTACAGCGTACACTTGAGCACATGTATGAGTACAGGAGGTGTGAGTGGACATGATGACAGTCAGGTTAGTGTCGCCTCACCGAAGAACGTCGTGATCGTGTATAAAGGAAGGTGAAAGTGATACAAGCCTGGTTGCTGGGATACGGTGTCTGTTTTTGAATAGATGGAACCATTATTGCTTTGAGCTTGTCATGTTTCCTGTTCAAGCATGTTAAGCTTCATCTTCAGCTTATAGGTAGAAATGTTATCTTATTTAGTAAAACATGTTCAATCTAACGAATTCCTTACACTCATTACAATTCTGCAGTTACGACGCTACAGCATAATAAGTGAATAAATGTGTGTAATTAATTGCTAGTAACTGAAAAATAAGCTCACCAGACCTGTGACTGAAACATGCATAGGAGTGACCATAACCCTAACCCCAGCAGTTCAGTGTAGGCACTGTCATTCAAATTGACCGTCACTTGAACCAAAGATTTCCTCATAATTAAAACAGCAGCTTGAACCTCCAGCTTGAACCGCACCTTGCATGCAGTCCTTACTGAAGGCTTCCTGAGGTCTTCAGTGAGCACATCGTCTAGCATCATTCACATAAAGGCAAAAATGAGATTCATCTGACCAGATAGCTTTCCAGTCATGAACAGTCCGATTTTTGTGTCTTTTTGCCCTCAGCTTTGAGCAGAAGTGAGCAAAGTCCTCGTGTGCCACTCTGCTCCATATGTTCATGGTATGTACTTCCCTGTAGTGTGTTCCTTCAGAAATTGGTCATGAAGGACTTGTGTTGAATTCTACAAGCAATTCTTGCCTGCAAGCAAAGTGATATTTATTCACAAGCCATAGGTCCTTGTACATCAGTTCTGTCTTTCATCCACAATTCTGATGAGAATTTCTGTAGACTAAGATTTTTGTCATTGTTGGTAGACCCGTATGAACATATACTTTGATACCCCTGCAAATTCAGCTACTTCCTTCACACTATGGCCTTTGGCATGCCCAAAAGCAATCACTCTTTTTTTTTGCCAATCATTAACATCTGCATTGTGACTCATTTTCCACACATCGAACGAGACATTCATTGCACTGTACCACCTCTTCTCAAGCTATGTATCACAGGTGCAACCCCTGATGTTTCTACCACCACTGTTTTTTTTTTGGTTCAGGGAGCTTATATTAACAAGACTTTCTGTATTATGAGTAGGCATGTTGGTTAGGGTTTTGCCTCAATTTGTTTCAGGAGACTATGAACATTACTATATATAGGGTGTCTTAGGAACCAGTGGGTATCTTCTGTAATGGCTTTTTCCTGATCAGAGTTTATTTCAGCACACAGGGCACAAGATGGGACAACACTCTGGACAGCAGCGTGACAGTCCATCGCCCATTCATTCATCCACAGGGGCAATTGGAGTAACCAGTCATTATACTGTCTACTAGAGCACACAGAGGAAACCCACAGGGATGTAGCCCCAAAGTCCAACAGGACAGGTACTGGAAGGAAGGACTGAGTCCTTGAAGCTGTGCCATGGTGCTGTCTATTATTTAGTTGTTTATTATTAAGTATGTTTTTTCTGTGCTCTGTTAATAATAGATCTTGTTGTCCAATCACACCTAGTGAAGGATAGAAGGATAGATTATGCAATGGACTGGCAACCTGTCTTGGGTTGGTTCCTGTTTTGTCAGCCATAGCTCCCCATGACCCTTTATTGAATTATTTATAAAAATGGGAATTAAATTAAGCCGTGTTACAGACCTCATATGTAGGATTAACAGGAGTAAATATTATATATATTTTGACACAAGCTGGGTAAGAATAAATTTTAACAAATTGTAATTCACTGATCTGATTTTTGGGATTTTCACTGTTGTAACCACTGACTTCTGCTGAATGACCCCATTCTCCATTCACTGTCTGGTTCTCAACTGTCCGTCAAACAAACAACACACTGAACTTTGAAACCAACACTTTTGACAGAAATTAGCAATGATGTATAAATAACTTTTTTAATGCTATGTTGGAAAGCATTGGTGTAACTGATCATGTGTGTGATCAGTGATGTCTGGTGGTTTAATTAGTTATGGTTTGGGTTAGTTTGCTTATTTAACGTTGCATCAGCTTCAGTGGCTATTCCACTACAGGAGCAAGGCTACATTGATACTAGTCAGACACATTCATACTGGGCCAATTTAGAGCAACCAATTAACTAATGAATGTCTTTGGAATGTGGGTGGAAATCGCAGCACCGGGACACGGGGAAGACATGCAAACTCCACACTGGCGAAGTCCATGGTCAGGATCAATCCAGGGTGGTTTGGGTTAGAGGAGACGGTAGAGAAAACACCTGTATGTATACTCGAAATACCAATTACCTCCACACATGTATCACTACTCTTAAATAGGTGTAATGTGGGGCACCCCTGGAGCTATGCGTGACACACACCCAGCCCTCTTCCCAAGGAGTGCTGAGACTCAGGAGTTAGGATGGTTTCAGCACTGCGAACTAGCTCTCTACACTTTAGTTCATATCCCATCTCTGGTATTTCAGTTGCGATACTGAAGTTGCAACACCAAAAGTCCAGTCTAGTGGCACCAGTTTTGGCTCTACTTGCATAAAAAGCAAGGTCCTGGATTGAACCCAGGACCTTCTTGCTGTGTCACTGTGCCGCCCCTAGGAGAGAGATGATCAACAGTCACAGTTGTTTTGTCTATACAAGTACACTGTATGTGGGTTAATGTATGTATCGCAGTATGTGTAATATGTGCTAGTGTGAATGTGTGAAACCCAGTACGTGTATGCGTCAATGACACAAAGTCAGGGCATTACTTGCAAAGGTATCCTGGTAATTATGTGTGTCTTGAGTGTGAACAGTTTCGCGAACACATTAACACACACACACACACACACTGTGTGTATATTCACACAGAGTGTATATTTCTCTATGGCATATATTATTCATCCATCTGTAGTGCTTTCTAATGTTTCTCTTGCATCTCCGTGGGGAAGCACATCTGGAGTTTTAGCATCTCTCTCTCTCTCTCTCTCTCTCTCTCTCTCTCTCTCTCTCTCTCTCTACCTACTACTAACTCTGATGTCAGTAACCTAATGCAATTATTTTGGATTTTCTGTTTTTTTCAAAATGAATTACCAGTTTTTTGTGAAACAGCAGTGAGACCATCAAAATGTCCCCACAACATAAAAATACCAGATCTCTATCTTCCACAATCTACACATTGTGGTTCTTGCAGTTTCCTAATTTGTTCTGCAGGTGGAAGTGATGGCAGAGTCGTTCACTTGACAAAGGATGCACAGCGACAGCTTTTGTTTTAATGGATGATAATTAAAGGAAAGGGACACAAAGAGAGAAATGCTAGCTCAAGGGAACAGACACTTTGATTGTGCAAGTGTGTTATAGCGTGCGGTGTGTGTGTGTGTGTGTGTGTGTGTGTGTGTGTGAGGGAGAGAGAGAGGAAGAGAGAGATGAGGTCTAGTGGATAGTGCTGCCCCCAGCCTCCAGATGGCCATCTTCCAACAGGTGCTGCAGGGACGGGGGAGGGTGAGAGGTCTGACATCTGCTGCCCACACTTTACATGCCACACTCAACATACACACAGACGCACACAAACGCACACCTTTAGACCTCATCATCCTGACACACTCCACAATCCACTCACACTCTTGCCATCAGTGTTCTCATGCTATCATATTTGTGCCAGCTGTAGAAGAACCGGCCGTGACAGCTCAGATCATGGAGGAACCAGTTACCAGAGACACTGTGCATGACTTTTTGAATTGTGATAAGCAAACTAAAGCGACGCATGAAGGTTACACTGACATGGCTGAAACAACTGTAACACCAGCAGCATCTGAAATAGAGGTTTAAAATGAAGGAACCAGTGTTTAAAAGTGCAATAAAGGAAAATGTATAGAAGACAATGGGAATGAACCAGTTAAAAAAAAAAATTAACATGAAGATCTTTATTCTAAATCAGATATGGATAGTTAGAATTCTGCTCAAAGGATGAAAGTACACCAATACTGTATACAGCTGAAGAGATTAGTACATTTCATCATGCAGTCAAAGGCCAAAATGGTGTAAAAATTGAAGATCATTTTCCCGGACACCTCACAATTTATCCAGGATGAAAAACATTTCAGAAGAGAGGGTGCATTTACTGACTGGACATTTTTCGCCTTAAGAAAATATTGACATAATTTAGAAGCAAACAATGAAAATGCTATGGCTTATGTCATTCTTAGTTAAGTTGTTTTTCATTATCAGCTGATATCTTTTTATTTTTTTTATTGCATTTCTTTTTTTTATGAAATAAGAACTGCCACCGTTCACATTAATTGAGCAATTGACTGTGTGAAAAGGGCAAAGATCTATTAGATAGTAAAACAGAAAAAAATTAACAATTCAACAATTAAATTCGTTATATAAAACATATATAAAATTTCAAACTTGGATTTGTCACTCCATAATACTCTTTTCCACTGATCTTTATTCTAGTCTTTGTGAGCTTTAGCATTTCTTGGACTGTGTGTGATATCTGCTTGAATTTCCACAGAAATCAAAGCCAGTACACATGGACCCATTCCACAGATAATGTCCTCTCACTAGAAAGACTACACTGGTTTTATGCTATTAAGCACCAAAATGTTTTGGAACCCTTCCATTGTTCAGTGCACTATAACTGAATGTAATAATGTAGTTCTTGGCAGTTTAACACAGCACTTAAAAGAAAAAAAAAAACTTGTGTGAAAAGTGTGAATGAAATGGATGCCCCATCAAAAATCTTTTTTTGTATTGAGCAAAAACTATGGGCAATAAAGTATTCTGCATGCTGTGTGAACAGAATCAGGCAATCTCTTAACAAAGCCTACAGAAATTCACAAACATTGTCAGCTTCTTTTCAAAGCTGTATGAGAGTAGGTGTGTAGAAGAAGCACGTGGATCTCAGAATGGGTGACACAAATGCTTGAGAGCGCCGATCTCTAGAGAAGTTCTATAAAGTTCTCTGGTCACAAATAGCAAAGGACATGGTGGTGGTGCTCCAGGATAGTGTGAAGTAAGGCAGAATGCTGCTGTCAGAGAGCTCTTCTGATCCTGCTGCCAAAAAAAGGCAACCAAACTGACCTAAAGAACTGGTGACCTGTCACATTGTAGCCCATAGACTTGTTGTTAAAGGACATGAAAAATGAGACGTAACTGTTTTGCCAGTGTTTTATCATGAACTGTTAGAATATGGAACTTTTTCAAAGAAAGGAATGTTCAACTATACATCATCTTCTAGAGGAACCTGGTGCTTGTTTGGATATAACTGGAACCTCTGAACCGAGGAAAGTTCTGTTATCTTGTCTAATAACAATGTTTCATTAGCTGGTGGAGGTAACAGGACCAGATCTGACTAAAGCAGTGAACTTGCAGGACTACAGTATGGGAGCGATCAGGACAATTTCCCAAAGCTGTTCATTGCTCCACTTGAGCAAAGGTTAAGGCCCAGTTCTAGATTGCAAAGGGGAAATGAGCATGGACTTAACTGCTTACTGACAAACTACTGTATAGAGCTCATAGAGAAGGTATTAGAAAAGATGGAATGGGAAGGTTGACATACCTTCATCATCACCAATGCCTTCTGACTTCCATCGTCCTCCTTTGGTTTGTCCATGCTCATCACCTACATCATTTTTTGGAACGTCTTAGAGATGTACTTCTTTTGATCACATTGATTTCCCAGTTCATTAGTTAATTTGTGTCTCTGCAGCTTTGGGATTTTGATTTTCAAATCTGTGTTTCTTCTGGAGATTGATGGCTCTGTTCCTTAAACAAGCCACCTTTTCCCCACTGTCGTGAGATGGGAATGAAGACTGGATTTTTGAATAAAAGAACAGGATATTGCTCCAGTGTGAGTTCCTCATGGGAAATCGGTTCTAAGTTGTTCATAAGGCCCTGACGTTGCTGGACGTGTTCCTAAACAGAGCCGACTGAAACACAATTATGAACACAGGAATTTCCTGCTACTTCAGGGCTGTAACAGTTTCTGTTGGATCTACATCACACATCCTTATCATTGATTATTTTATTTTACCCGCACGGTTTTTTCTCTATCTGTTTCTCTTTACATTTCGGTAGACAGAATCTTTAGAGCTTCTCTGTCTCTGTCCAGGTCAGTCTCCAAATTTGATTTCCAGTCCTCCAAAGGCACTTATTCACTTGGCATAATTTAGTCCAGTAAACAGCCACTACGTTTTCATGTCCTCAGATAAGTTTTGGTGGCACGCTATCCTAAGTTAACAGGAGGAGGGGAGGGGGAATTAGTTCCCTCTGATGTGGTCTGAAGTACTGGAACTGGTGCCAGAAGAACAGCTTGAGTGGAACTGGAAGTAGTACGTAGCTTGAAGAGAAAGTTGGAGATGTTCAGAACACAGAGTAATTTGTGCATGTCACTCTGGCAGCACGAACTATAACAGCATGTGGGTATGTAGGTATTAAGTATAGTTATTGTATATACAATTTGTAGTTTCTCTTTCACTCATCCTTGAATTCACCCTCAATTCTCTCTCTTTCCTCCTGTTTCTGCTTCAATTATCTTGCCTTCTCTTTCTTAACCTTATCCTCTCTCAACGTCAGCTCAAGAGATTTCTCCATCTCTCTTTTTTCTGCATCATCTGCAGCTTCATCATATTTTGCCTCTCCATTTCAGGAAGAGTTGGTTCCCTCTGATGTAGTCTCAGTAAAGTTATGAGGACTGGAACTGGTACCGAGCTTGGAGAGAAAACAAGATTATGTAGTTGGAGATGTTCAGAACACGGTGTAATTTGTGTAAGTGTAGCATGTCACTCTGGCAGCACTATAAGTATATCTTTCTGTACATCTTTGTCCCTCTCTCTTTCTATGTGTGTCTTTCTTTACCTCTCTCTCTTTCTATATGTATCTCATTCATTACCTCTCTCCCTCTCCATGTAGCTCTCTTCGCCTCTTATTATTATTGTATGATAAACAACATAAAATGTCATGTGCTAATGACAGTACATAAAAAATCATGCAAGTATAGAATAATTCAGATGACTTTATTAGTTGGTGTGAAGCAGCTGCTGAAATCACTTAATATCAAGATTTATGTCTCTAAATTCTCCAGTTATCACCTAATATTTAATTAATCCAAAATGTTCACACTTACATGTTGAAACTTAATCGAAATAAATGTATCCAAATTAAAGCTTTTTTATAGTTTACTTGATATATATAATGTGTGTGTGTGTGTGTGTGTGTGTGTGTGTGTGTGTGTGTGTGTGTGTACATATATACAGTATATACATACACACACACATATATATATATATATATATATATATATATATATATATATATATATAGATATAGATATAGATAGATAGATATAGATATATTATAGATTATAGATAGATAGATATGCTCTCTCTCTGTATGATGTATGTATGTGGTGTATATACTATATATATATATTATATATAGATATATATATATATATATATCGATATCTATATATAGGATATATATATATATATATATATATATATACCTATACAGATAAGAGTGAGAAGCATATGTATATACTAGCTGGCCTGCAATTTTTTTTTTGGGAAATTTTTTTGACATTTTTAAAAAGTGGTTTTGTTCAGTGTAATTGTATCTGCACTGAATGTGAGTGTGATGAACCACTTAGAATTAATTTAGTCCCCAGAATGAAGTAAAACTAGTTTGAAGTATAACATAGGTACCAACTTAAATATAACTTACTACTCCATATGTACTTTAAAGCCATGATGTATTTGAAAAATACATTTGTTAGTAATTGTGTATTTTAAAATGTATTTGATATAGAACTATAAACAGTGGGGAAAATAATATTTGGTCAAGCCACTGGATTGTGCAAATTCTCTTACTTAGAAAGATGAAGAAGAGGTCGGTAAATTTCATCATAGGTACACTTCAACTCAACTAAGAGACAAAAAATGAGAAAAAAATTCCAGGAAATCACACTGTAGGGATTTAATTTTTAAAATCTTGGTGGAAAATAAGTATTTGGTCCACCCACAAACCAAGCAAGATGTGTCTTTCTGCAGGGTCTCACAGACCTGCAACTTCATCTTTAAGGAAGCTCTTCTGTTTTCCACTCGTTATTACCTGTATTAATGGGCACCCTGTTTGACCTCGTTATCTGTATAAAAGACACCTGTCCACAGCCCTCAAACAGTCAGACTCCAAAACTCAACCATGGCCAAGACCAAAGAGCTGTCGAAGGGGACATTTCAGGAAGAAAAATTGTTAGACCTGCAACCAGGCTAGGGAAGAGTGAATCTACAATATGCAAGCAGGTTGAATGTGAATAAATCAACTGTGGGGAGAGAAATTGTAAGAAAATGGAAGACATACAAAAAACCATTGATAAATCTCCCTCGATCTGGGGCTTCCCACACAAGATCTCATCCCATGGGGTCAAAATGATCATGAGAACGTTGAGCAAAAATCCACAGAAACTATACGGAGGGACCCGATGAATGACCTGCAGAGAGCTGGGGACCAAAGTAACAAGGCTACCATCAGTAAACACTACACAGTTACACACACGAGAGGGGATTTACTCAGATCCCTGCAGTGCCAGGCGTGCCCCCCTGCTTAAGAGGGCCATTACATGTCCAGGCCCGTCTGAAGTTTGGGAGTTGCCAGAGAGCATATGGATGAGGGGCCAGCAAGAGACTGGGAGAATATCATGTGGTCAGATGACAGATGAAACCAAAATAGAACTTTTTAGTAAAAACTGAACTCGTCGTGTTTGGAGGAAGAAGAATGCTGAGTTGCACCATACCTCCTGTGAAGCATGGGGGTGGAAACATCATGCTTTGGGGCTGTTTTTCTCCAAAGGGGACAGGACGACTGATCCGTGTTAAGGGAAGAATGAACGGCTCCATGTATCATGAGGTTTTAAGCTAAAACCTCCTTCTATAAGTAGAGCATTGAAGATGGAACGTGGCTGGGTCTGCCAGCATGACAATGATCCCAAACACACCGCTCGGGCAACAAAGGAGTGGCTTCGTAAAAAAGCATTTCAAGGTCCTGGAGTGGCCTAGCCCGTCTCTAGACCTCACCCCCAAAACATCACTGCTCTAGAGGAGATCTGCATGGAGGAATGGGCCAAAATACCAGCTACAGTGTGTGCCAACCTGGTGAAGACTTACAGGAAACGTGGCTTTTTTTTTTGTTTAAATTGTGACTTCAATGTGTATCAAGCTATCTCCTGAAGAGGTTTGAGCCATCAACGTTATCAATGTGTCTTGAGCTGCATTTACACACATTTTTCAACAGCAGGTCCACAAGCAAAGCAGAAGTTAGTTTTAGAGAGCTGTTATTTTGTGGTTGTGTGTGTGTGTGTGTGTGTGTCTGTGTGTGTGTGTGTGTGTGTGTCAGTCAGTGTCATACTGGTCATGTGCTTGCTTGCACGTTAGCTCACGTCTGGACTAGACACTTTTATAAAGTGATGTGATTACCTACTGGTGTTTGTATGACACCTCTGTCCTCTTCTTATTTGTAACAAGCTCTAAATGGTGTTCTCTCTAACATATAACTAAATAAACTGGGTTCACATTCACTCATTGAGTCTCCGGTTCCTTCTGGCTGATCTATCAATAATATTGACAAAAAAAGTATAAGGTCCATCATATTATTCTCTGAAGTGATACAACTTTCTCCGAGACAGGGTTGTTTCAGTACATTATTGTATTTTCCATAATTATTGTGAATTTCTATGAATTAAAAAAAGGTTTGGCATGTGTATAACAAGCCCCGTCTGGGGTTGTTCCTATCTTGCACCCTGTGCCACCATATGGGCACCAGCTCTCCCGCGAACTTATCCGGGATCGAGCGGATAACAAAGTGAATAACAATTTAGCATTTGGATGGGTATTTTCAGCATTACGTATTGTTTGCATGCATTTTCCTTGTAAAAATCCCCTTTATTTTTACATTACAGTAGCCTTAAGGTTACAAAACCATCTCTAAAGAGTTTGGACTCCACCAATCCACAGTCAGACAGATTGTGTACAAATGGAGGAAATTTAAGACCATTGTTACCCTCCCCAGGAGTGGTCGACCAACAAAGATCACTCCAAGAGCAAGGCGTGTAATAATTGGCGAGGTCTCAAAGTACCCCAGGGTAACTTCTAAGCAACTGAAGGCCTCTCTCACATTGGCTAATGTTAATGTTCATGAGTCCACCATCAGAAGAACACTGAACAACAATGGTGTGCATGGCAGGGTTGCAAGGAGAAAGCCACTGCTCTCCAAAAAGAACATTGCTGCTCATCTGCAGTCTGCTAAAGATCACGTGGACAAGCCAGAAGGCTATTGGAAGAATGTTTTGTGGACGGATGAGACCAAAATAGAACTTTTTGGTTTAAAAGAAAAGCATTATGTTTGTGGAAAGGAAAACACTGCATTCCAGCATAAGAACCTTATCCCATCTGTGAAACATGGTGGTGATGGTATCATGGTTTGGGCCTGTTTTGCTGCATCTGGGCCAGGACAGCTTGCCATCATTTGCATTTAACATTTATGGCATTTAGCAGACGCCCTTATCCAGAGCGAGTTATCTTCTTACAATCCAAGCAATTGGGGGTTAAGGGCTTTGCTCAAGGACCCAACAGTGGCAGCTTGGCAGAGGTGGGATTTGAACCCTGGACTTTTTGGTCCATAGTCCAGTATCTTAACCGCTAGTATTCTGAATTATATCAGAGAATTCTGAAGGAAAATGTCAGGACATCTGTCCATGAACTGAATCTCAAGAGAAGTTGGGTCATGCAGCAAGACAACGCCCCTAAGCACACAAGCCGTTCTACCAAAGTCACACCAGATACTGAAAGCAAAGGTTCACATACTTTTTCCACTCACTAATATGTAATATTGGATCATTTTCCTCAATAAATTCTACTTGTGACCAATCATATATTAATATTTTCACTTGTGTGAAAATCTGATGATGTTTTTGGTCATATTTATGCAGAAATATAGAAAATTCTAAAATGTTCACAAATTTTTATGTATGGGGTGCAACGATACAGAAATTTCACGATACGATATGTATTGCTGATTTTGCTCCACGATACGATATATTTCCGATACTAAACAAGGAAAGATTTTAATTCCCTTTTTAATGTAGAGATCGAGGAGGCCAATACAACTTCCTGCTCAGCAAGCTTGGAACATGGCTTATTTTGCTGGGGTAAAAAAAAAAATCACCAAAAGAGCTCTGCCAATGCTCATTTATTTTTTGAAGAGAATGGTCCAGACACCTCAGGGTCCACAATTTTTCTGAAGGATTTGTCTCCACATTCTCTCTAGTTTTGTACTATAGAGATATATTATTAAAACCTATTATATTTGAGTTTCTATTTTGTCACATTAACAAAAACAGCATGAAGCTTACCTGTTTCTTATGCTGCCCAATGCTTAGAATCTTTCTGGTGAGATTATATGTTTAAAGTAGATTATTGTAATATTTAAATATTTAATATTTTACATATATATATATATATTTCTGCATAAATATGACCTAAAACATCATCAGATTTTCACACAAGTCCTAAAAGTAGATAAAGAGAACCCAGTTAAACAAATGAGACAAAAATATTACACTTGGTCATTTATTTATTGAGGAAAATAATCCAGTATTACATATTAGTGAGTGGCAAAAGTATGTGAACCTTTGTTTTCAGTATCTGGTGTGATCCCCCTGTGCAGCAATAACTGCAGCTAAACTGTAGATATATACACACACTGCCTGACCAAAAAATAGTGACCACCTAAATTTAACTAGGCAAATAGGAGCCTCCCATTGAATAATTACTGCATTGGTGATTGTCATTTTTTGTCTTTGTTTAATTTTAAGGGGTTTTTTTTGCCACATGCATGCCTGTCGATTTGAATTTGCTTGTAGTTTGTAGTCCTGGGAAACCTCAGCTTAGCTAAATACAGGCACGCTGCACATCACGTAGACACAATCGCCTCCCTACCAAACATACACACACACACACACACACACACACACACACACACACGCCCTACTCTCTCTAATCAGGGCCCTTTGTTTCCGTCCTGTCATTATGTATTCTGCTCTCCATCCCAGGCTGAGATTGTTTAATTGCTTATTCAAGAGAGCTATTTAGGAGACACACTCCACCGATATAGCCACAGTCACGCAGGAAAGTGTCTCTTCTCTGATTCGCTGCCAGCTACTTCGCCAGTTGGTTATTGGTAATTATCATCGGCGGAGCGTTTGCTTTTCAGCTCTGCTTTGTCATGCTAAGTGAAGTGCCAACCAGATATAACGTGCAAAAAAATCATTTAAAGCCATTTAAACTATGATAAAGTAATGAATAAAACACACACGTTATCACTAGCTATTTTAAATAGCGTGTAAATATATGCAGCAATACTGTACATTGTATATCATTTTCATTTGTCACAGTAACAAGCATGTGCTATGGCTTAACAACTAATAGACAGTGTTATTATGAGCCGCTCTGTCAGTGATTCATTACAGAGTAGCATCGCCACCTTACAGCAAGAAGCTCTTGGATTGAATCATGGGGTGGAGTGGCCTGGGTACCACACAAAGAGTCTGCAAGTTCTCCCTGTGTCTGCGTGGATTTCCTCAGGGTACTCTGGTTTCCTCCCAGTGGGGCAAATGAGTATTTAGTCAGCCACTGCAAGTTCTCCTACTTAGAAAGATGAGAGAGGTCTGTAATTTTCATCATAGGTACACTTCAACTATGAGAGACAAAATGTTAAAAAATCCAGGAAATCACATTGTAGGATTTTTAAATAATTGTAAATTATGGTGGAAAATAAGTATTTGGTCAATAACAAAAGTTCAACTCAATTCTCAATAAAACATAACCTTGTACGTCTTCCATTTTCTTACAATTGCTCCCACAGTTGATTTATTCACACCAACCTGCTTGCCTATTGTAGATTCACTCTTCCCAGCCTGGTGCAGGTCTACGGTTTTCTTCCTGGTGTCCTTCGACAGCTCTTTGGTCTTGGCCATGGTTGAGTTTGGAGTCTGACTGTTTGAGGCTGTGGACAGGTGTCTTTTATACAGATAACGAGGTCAAACTGGGTGCCATTTAATTTACAGGTTAACGAGTGGAGGACAGAAGAGCCTCCTTCTTAAAAAAAACATAACAGGTCTGTGAGAGCCAGAAATCTTTGCTTGTTTTTGTGGGTGACCAAATACTTATTTTCCACCATGATTTACAATTAAATTCTTTAAAAATCCTACAATGTGATTTCCTGGATTTTTTTTCTCCTCATTTTGTCTGTCATAGTTGAAGTGTACCTAGGTGGAGTAAAAGGGTTGGTTTGTCTAATAAGGTGAGGAGAGAGTGGCCACAGTGTTTAAATAAACATTCAGCAGCACTGTTGTGTAGTTTAGTGTTAAATGGCATACAAAGTTCATTTGGAATTTAAAAGGTTTGTTCAACTTGGAATTTAAATTAATTACAGATAAATACATACAAATAATTAATTAAAATACTAATACTAAAATAAGTAAATTTATATATATATACATATATATATATATATATATATATGTGTATATATATATATATGTATATATATATATATATATACATATATATATATATATGTATATATATAGTTAAATATATAGTTAAATTCAGTTTATCAGACAGACCCATGAACACAATGCAAAATGGCAGTAAAAGGGGATTTATTAAATACAGTCAGGCAGACAAACCAGGCAAGAGCAAAACAAGGTCAACGTCAGTAGGCAGGCAGAGTTTGGTTCATAGAGAAACACTTCCAGGCAGATGCAGCCAAAGGAACAGGCAGGTGGGTGGTCGAACGCAGAAGTGAGATCAAAAGCTGAGTAGAAGTAGGACAGAGAACAACCATAAAGCTCAGTAACAATACACACAGACTGCAACCATATGGAAAACTAACTAGGTGTGATAATGAGCAGGTGAATATGAAACAGGTGTGGGATTCAAACAAAGTGTGAATCAGATCAGAGAAGTTTGTGCGGGGATAGATCCAGGAAGGGTGGATGAGGGAGCGTGAGTGTGAGTTGGTTTACATTTAATGTTACGTTTAACGTTGTTATATGCTCACCGCCTAAAACCAAATATTTTATGGTAAGCTAGTCTATCTTCATCACAGTTATGATCAAGCATTGGTATTGATGTGTGAAAACTTGTTTCTGCAAATTTCTGCAAATTTCTGCATTTCTGACGGAAATATTTTGTCAAATCTTCTCATACCGTTGCTTCAAAAGTGTTGTCAGAAATTCAGGTGGTCTTTTGTAGATTTGAGACATGCAGCTCTTGTTCACGGGGAACCCTGGTATTCCCTGTGCACTCCTTCCACTGTAACCATTTTGCTTATATGTGTTTCTGGACAAGCCTTTAGCAAATTCTTGAGATTTATGCAGCTATTTAGATTGTTACACTTCTAAAATGATCAGCAGACTTCTCGGCCATTCACTGGTTATGACTGTTGGTAAGGCTAATGTGAACCAAAGAGGTTCACATACATTCTCTACTTCATAGTGGTACATTGGTTCTCAACCACCTTGGAAATCGTCAAATTCTCGGGAATTTTGACTAGAAAAATTTGTCGATTCTCGTTCTAAACTTGAATGAGTCGAGACGCAAGACTCGTTTCAGTTGAAACTCAATTCGCGATGAGTACACAGTAATCCAGTGATCCAGATTCACATTGGCCATTGATCCGTGAAGATCGCGCTGTGTTTATTGTGTTTTTCTTTATTTTTTACTCTACAGCACTGCATTCTTAGTGTGTAATAAGTCTCCATGGGTCCTAAAAAACGTTTAGTTATAAGAGCCAACCAAAAGGAAACCAAAAGTAACTTAATTGCTGAATTCCGAACACCGGCTGCATTAGCTTACATCTATGGCTAGCACCCTGAGTTTTCACCAGTGCAATCTTTCAAGCAGTCCATTACCCAGTAATTACATGAGATTTTTAAACACTTTATTCTAAAATAAGATTGTGTTACTGATTTTTTAAGCCATCTGTAGCTTAATGTTTGTTGTCGGCTCTACTTTGAATACCAGTATAGATATATTTAAAGTCATCAGTTTCATGTTAAGCTTTTGGGCGACGACACGGTGGTTCAGTGGGTAGCACCGTTGCCTTACAGCAAGAAGGTCCTGGGTTCAATCCCAGGTGGAGCGATCGGGGTCCTTTCTGTGTGGAGTCTGCATGTTCTCCACCTGTCCGCATGGGTTTACTCCGGGTACTCCGGTTTCCTCCCACGGTCCAAAGACTTGCATTAGGTTAATTGATTAGGATAAGTTGGCCTGATCTGAGAATATATATGAGACTAGCTTCAATATAACCTTGAGTATATATTTGTGTTAACGACACTTGTCTGTGTCGTTGAATGGCTATTGATACTGAAGAGCGATGTTAAATAAACTAAGCAAACAAATAATCATGTTACATTTCACTTGGATTTGTGAATGAATGATGAATGTGTCCCCTCCGCAAGTCTTCCCTTGTTGTCTTAATGTAATCGCCTGTACCACCAACCACGTTATGTATAAAACCACAGGGCTCATTGTATCAGATGACCTTCTTTCATTACTCCAAGGTCCAGTTCTGACACTAGTATAGAAAATGGCCCTTTCAAAAATAGCAAAGAGGTAACAATAGCACAGGATGGTTAGCACTCTGACCAGTCTTTGGTTACACAGCAACATGACACATTCCTCCTATAACCAGAATTAAATCTTTCTGTCCGTTCAGACCAGATGGTATCGCCATCATTACCAACACCCTGACGCTTGTATGTGGTTTGTCACTCCCTGGACCACTGTCAGTAGGTACTCACATCTGCTGAGTGGGAGTACGTCATAAGCATTGCTGTCTTGTAGATGATCCGACTCATTCATCTGGTGATAAAAATTTGTCCCTTGTTGCAGTCACGCAGGACTTTGTCCCTGCCCATTTCTATGGCGTCCAACACATTAATTACAAGTACTGCCTGCTGATTGTTTACTTTAGACATAATCAACGTTATTCATCGTGTAAGTGGTCATACTGTTTGGCTCATCTGTATATACATATACACTGATAAGTCATATCATCCAAACCACTGACACAGAGAATAATGGAATACATGCAAGCCCATTATGTATTTAGATTATAAAATATTACTAACTGTATTTAGTTATACTTAGAATTTACATAGGCGGTAATCAGAGTAGTTACATTGCTAACACTTTGAGTTCTAAACCAATTATCTCAAGTCAAGTCAAGTCAGATCTATTTATATAGTGCTTTTTACAATGGAGCATTGTCTCAAAGCAACTTTACAAGTTTAGATTATCTCCTAATAACTACGTCCAATCCCAAATTGAGCAAGCCTAGGGCGACAGTGGCAAGGAAAAACTCCCTGAGTTATAGGAAGAAACCTTAGGAAGACCAAGACTCAAAAAGGGACCCAACCTCCTTGGGTGGCGTAGATGATAAATCTAAGAGCGAAACTAAAGTCATGGAGTCAAAGTTAAAATAAAATGTGAAGTATGCACATTGACATTAAGTGGCTCGAGTATGGTGGGGCTGGAGCTGATGACGGAAGCAGCTTGAGTGGAGCTACAGCAGATGAACATCATGTGTGGGGCTGGACTCTGCCGTAACACATCTCGGAGAGATAACAGAAAAATGTAATTAGTTATGATTAAGAGCACAGTGTCTATTAACAATCACTGATGCCATGTCAATCACTGATGCCAAGTGTGAGCATGATACCCCGGCAGCATTGCTATATCAGCATACTAGAAGAGGAATAACTGGTATGAAACCCGCCAAGAGGGATCACATGAGACTTGGCAACCCCCACGGGGAGGCAGAAGACAGCAACCCACGCTCTCTTGATCACGCATAATACCTTTGACTATGAACCCCCAGCCCTCTGCTCTTAGCTCTCAGGCAAGGATGCATGAGCCCAAGATCAGGAGGACCGAAGCCCCAGTTTTCACCATACCGCCCCCTCGACACTCCCCTTAGCGACAAGCAAGGCAGACCAGACATAACTCCAGACTTTCCGGCCCCAGTGTACCCAGGCCATGTCATCCTGGTCAAACTAGTCAAAGCCTGTTTAAATAGGTATGCTTTAGTCCTAGACTTACAACTTTGGAGAGTGTCTGAGTCTCGAATCTAAGTTGGAAGTTTTTCCATAGCTGGGGGCCCCTGTATGAGATAGCCTTTCCCTCGGCTGTGACTTTTTTTAATTCTAGGAACTAAAAGAAAGTCCTGTAACCCTGCAAACGAAGTAGACGAGTTGGATTGTCTCTAAGAGTTCACTTCAGATAATGGTGGGGCCAGGCTGTAGAGCTTTAAAAGTTATAAGAAGTAATTTTGTAATCAATGCGAATTTGACGGTAACGCAGTGCCCGTGATGATAGACAAGGGTATATGATCAAATTTTTCTAGTTCGGAGTTAGCACTCGGGCAGCTGCGTTCTTGAACTAACTGAGTTTATTTTAATAGATTTACTAGAGCATCCAGTAAGTAAAGAGGCGTTACCGTAATCCAACTGAGGTTATAAATGCATGAACAACGTTTTTCTGCATCATTAAAAAGAATAAGGATATGTTTTTTCTGTTTAGCGATATTAACGTAATTGAAAGAAAGCAATTTGAGTGATGCTGCTAATGTGCGCATCAAAGGAGAGATCTGAATCAAATGTGACCACCTAAGTTTTTGTACAGACGGACGGGCAATACTGGACAGCCCATCTAATTTAGGAAGATGTACCAACCTGTCTCTCCAGCCTTGGGTCCCACTAACATAACCTCAGTTTTATCTGAGTTAAGTAAGAGAAAATTAGAATACCATCCAATCTTTTATTTCCTTTACACAGTCCTCAATTTTGTTGATTGTAAAGGCTGTCATTAGGTTTGCTGATATGTACAGCTGTGTATATCTGCATAGCAGTGGAAACTAATGCCATGGTTACGAATCACTGAGCCTAGTGCATGCATTACAGAGAGAATAAAAGCGGGCCAGCACTGACCCCTGAAGGCAACCCCATACTTCACTTTTGAGAGCTTAAGACCTTAGATTATTTATATGAAACAAAACTGGTACCGATCAGTCCAGTAGGATTTAAACCAAGAAAGTGTGATCCCTTAATACCTACAGTATTTTCTAGTCTGTTTAGTAAAACATCATGATCTATAGTGTCAAATGCTGCACTTAAATCTAACAGAACAAGAAAAGAAACACACCCCTTATCTGAGGACATTAACAAGTCATTTAGTACCCTAAGTAATGCTGTTTCAGTACTATGATGGGGCCTGAAGCCAGACTGAAGTTTTTTCTATATTTTTACATCTACAGTACTGTATTCTTAGTGCAAATAAGTCTCCATGGATCCTAAAAAGGGTTGTATTGACTGCATACTGAAAGGGAAACAGGAACTTAATGGTCCCGAACACAGGCTGCAGTTAGCTATGCTAGCGTCCAGAGTTCACTAATAGAGTAAGTATTGCTGTTACTTTTTACTTTCAATCCATTAAAACTTCACTAAATTACATGAGATTTTTCAGCACTTTATTATGAAATAAGCTTTGTGTTAAGGCTTTTGGCCCACTGTAGGTTAATGTGTGGGCCACACATTAATCAATGTGTTTTAAACATTAACTTAATTATCACTATTTATCGTAGGTTTCTCTATATAAAGTATAGACCGCACTACCAAACACTCGTTAAACTCATCGGTACACACATTTTCACACTGATACGAACGCTCATTTACTAGGGGCACTTTAGCATAACTATTTAATCTAAGGCATGTCTGTGGACTGTGGGAGGAAACCGGAGTACCCAGAGTAAACCCACATGGAATTCCACACAGAAAGGACCCAGACCACTCCACCTGGTATCAAACCCTGAGCCTTCTTTCTGCACAGTGGCACTTTCACCTCACAGCAGGAAGGTTGGAGTGGGTTAGTGGGTTGGCAAGGCATGTAAGGAAGTGTCTGCCCAGGATCTTCTGCTAATGACTTGTTGCCAGATTCCACAGGAGACCTTCAGGGCAGCTCAACAACATACACAATATTAGGCAGTTGGTTTTAATATTATGGTTGAACTGTGTATGTCTTTTTAAATGCATTAATTTAAATTTCAACATGTCTGTAGCTGCACACTGAGACGCAATTATGTGTGTTCCTGCTCTCCACTGCACAGCTGTCACTCAGCACAACACACACTCATCACACACACATTGCACATCTCTGTCAGGAGAGAGCAGACAAGCACAGAGAGAGCTGATGAGGTTCCCCACATGGATCCAGCAGTCTTGTCTGCTCTGTCTGTCTCTCTTTGGGCTTTAATCTTTTATTCTCTCTCTTCACTTCCCTGTCATCATCTATAAACATCAATGATTGAAACCATTATTGTGAATAACTAAAATTGTGAATAAACAGTTTTTAATTCTTAAAGTAATAAACTTTATTTTTGCTGGAGTGAACATAAAATGTTAATGCCTGAAGAATACTCTATACATACAGTGGTGTGAAAAAGTGTTTGCCCCCTTCCTGATTTCCTATTTTTTTGCATGTTTGTCACACTTATGTATTTCAGAACATCAGACCAATTTGAATATTAGTCAAAGGCAACACAAGTAAACACAAAATGCAGTTTTTAAATAAAGGCGATTATTATTAAGGGAGAAAAAAAATCACCCCCATGTTAAAACATAACTATGGTTTAGGAACAGCAGGCCTCACTTGCCTCACTCAAGGTCAGTGTTCATGCCTCCACCATAAGAAAGAGACTGGGCAAAAATGGCCAAGACAAAAACCACTGCTGAGGAAAAAGAACATAAAAGCTCGTCTCAATTTTTCCACAACACATCTTGATGATCCCCAAGACTTTTGGGAAAACATTCTGTGGACTGACGAGACAAAAGTTGAACTTTTTGGAAGGTGTGTGTCCCATTACATTGCTAAGTCTTCCTTCTTTCATCTCCACAATATCTCACGTTCTTTCTTGACCCACAAAACTGCTGAGACCCTGGTTCATGCTCTAGTCACATCTAAACTGCACTATTGTAATTCCCTCCTCTATGGGCTTCCCTTGAAATCCCTTCGTCCCCTTCAGACTATCCAGAATGCTGCTGCTCATCTTCTGACACAGTCCAGAAAGTACGAGCACATCACGCCAGTTTTAGAACGTCCCCACTGGCTCCCCATAGACCTCCGCATCCAGTTCAAAATTCTGGTTCTCACTTACAAAGCACTCATGGGTTTGGCCTCCTTATATCTGGCCAACCTCCTCCATCGCTATGTACCCACCCGTAGGTTATGATCCTCTGATAATGGTCTCCTAGTTGTACCCAGATTTAGGTTAAGCACTATGGGTGGTCTCTCTTATAGTGTTGCTGCCCCAAAACTCTGGAACTCTCTTCCCCTCTCTCTTCGTCTTGCTTCAACTGTCAACTCATTCAAAGCTCAATTAAAAACTCACTTATTTATTCAATATTTTCACCCATCCCTGACTACTTGGGTCTGTCTGTGTTCTATTATGTTGCTTGTTTTGTATGTTTTTGTTTATGTCTTCTGCTTTTCTTTTTGTATCCATGTGTTAAGCGTCCTTGGGTATCTTGAAAGGCGCTATACAAGTGGAAATTATTATTATTATTATTATTAT